>JRUX01000570.1:0-29122 GCA_001407235.2 Kudoa iwatai | reverse complement strand
GGTATAGACATTCTTCATAAAAATATAATTTCTTTATTCTCTAATTTAAATAATGCACATCTCACATAGATACTTTAACAATTTTTCACTTGGATCTACTAGTTTAGTGATTAAAATATTGACGTTTTTGGGGAAAAATACCAACATGAACCTATTTATGGCACTCTAATGAATTCTTTAACAATCTTCATTCAATATAATTAAATATCATAATATTTCTTTCAATACATATTATTAAGAATAAAGCTATAAAAATATATGTTAAATGTACATGATTTTTTTCGAACGAGTAGACAATCCATTGGCAGAAATCATGAATTAAATAACTTAGAGCTAAAATTTTATTCACTTAGAAATAAAATATAGTGTTATTTAGAATATGTAGAGCATTCCCTAAAAAATAATTTTAAATGACAATAGAAAAAATGAATTAAAATTTACATAAGCTTACTAATTATAGTCTGTCAAATGAAAAAAATATAATCATAAAATATTTAATTTCTTCTCTGAGATATTAAATTTTATTGTTCATATTAAAATTACAAGGTACGTAAGTCACTTGCTATAGCCCCTCCGTTATTAGATGTTAACTAACCGGTTATACACGATTGTTGACGAAATCTGTGAAAAGACATAACTTTTATGTAATGATTATAACATTGAAAAAAATCTATTATTTAAATAATATTAAAATTATTTAATCAATTTTTTTTCTTAAATTTTACATCTTAGTGAAATAGGTCCTATACATATTATTTTATAATTCCGATTTATTCCGAATTTATGCTATTAATTCTTATGCTCTTTGAAAAAAATTTTTAATTCATAGCTTAAATAGTATTACCTATTTTATCATTGATATATAGTTGTTACTTTTTTAAAACGTATATTTTAATCTTTTACTTGATATTATTTTATGTGACCATACAACATGTTAATAGAAAATGTCACAAAGTTAGGATTAATTTTATTAATAATACCCGAATTAAAACGATTTCATTTATAAATTTTTTTTAAATGTTAAGTTTATATTTTTTGTCTCTCTAATAACCTGTTTGAAAAAAAAGTCATTTTAAAAATCATTTGTATTATTACTCCATTAAATCCATTGAAAATTATGTATATAATACAATAATTTAATTTTTTAAGAATAGCAATGAATCAATCTAATTTATACAAAATCGAAAGACTAACTTTTAATTAAATTTTTTTAATTATTTACTTACATGACTTTCTACAAGAATAAAACAATCTAGTAAACTTTAACCTTAAGTTAACTATAAGGTAATTATGATTAAAGTATAGTTTTGGTAGCTTATTTACTTTGTGACATCGAAATTACATTATATAGTCTTCCTAAAATTATCGTGGAAACTAAAAATATTGATTTACATAGTGCATATAGAAAATTGAGCGTTAAATTAAGTTAAAAAACTATTTGTTGATTATTTTGCATAGTTATTATGGTATTTTAAAAGAGTTTAGCTATAAATAATATTATTTATGGAATAGCTAGTTATATGAATCATTTATAGAAGAAAAAATATTGACATTTTTAACTAAAATATTAAATATGTTACTGTATTTTGCTTAAAAACTTAAATATTAGAAACTATGAGGGGAATCCGATAACATTATTTTAGTAATTTTAGCTATATATTAAATTCTAATTATGTTTATTATTATTAATTCATATTTTTTATTGTAATATGTTAAAATTTTTATACTTTTTAATAAACAAAATATAGTGTATAGTTATCAAATCACATTAATACCTTCCCCATAATATTTTAAAGCAAAGAGGTATAAATTCTATTTCTTAAAAAAAGGGTTTAATCCAATTATAAGGTAGGTATCGTGTTTTTTTATTAATTTTAAACCAATCATTAATTAAATTAAAATGAGAAAACTCTATTTTTATTTAACCCATAAATAATATTAACCAATGTCGTATTAATATCCAATCATATCAATATTATTAATATATAAACATATCAATGATTAAAATACCCTTTTTAGACATTTTTATCATCACTTTAACTCTTAACATGTTTATTATAGGATAAATTGAATTACTTTAATGTATTTACAAATTAATGTTAATAATTGCCATTTTACAATATAATTAGACCTTATAGTATCGTTTAAATATATTTTGCAATAGCTAACTTTATTCATAAAAAGTTACATTATAATATATAAAAATTACACGCTATATATTTTTTTATTAATTAAATATTATTAGAAGGTGTTAAATGGGATAATATTTTGTAGTATTTAGATAAATAGTTAAAATATTGTAATCATATTTAAAAAATTATTATTTCTAGCTTTTAGTAGCATTGTTCTATTATTTTTTTGCAGTATATTATCTGAGAAATCATTAACAACATAAACAATGGGGTTTTTATTAGAAAAATGCTTTAAAGATAGAACAGGCCTAAAATTTAGAAAATTTTATAAAACAACTAATAAAATAAAGATATCTGCATATAATGATATTAAAAATATAACATTTTTTTTAGAAAAATGTAAGTACTCATATTATACTGGTATATAACATCTACAGCAATCTTCACCACCCATTGAATATTTCTTCACATAAACATATAAAAAAAACCAATATACAATAGTATGTGTAAATCTAATATAATAAAGTATATTTATCAAGGCTAATCAATTTTTTACTTAGATTATATCAACAGTGAAAAAAATTATATGAAGATAATATTGAATTTAGATTCTGTGTATCATCTAATTACACAATTTTAAAAAATAGATTTTAATAGACTATTTACCATTAATAATGGCTGAATCTTCAATAAACATTGGCTTTAAAATGGGATGTCCACTAAAATATGTTATGAAACAAATAACGATCTAATCATAAATAATACTTTTTTGGATTTTTGATGGAAGCAAGATCAGAAATAAACTTTTTAGAAGGTTTATTGTTTTCGTACATTCTAACAAACTGATCACGTATTATCTGCATTACGATAATTAACATATTTTATAAAAATAAATAAAAAAATAACTTTATTGATAGTATCAGCATCGCACAAATGGGTTCCAAATGAATCATGCTTTTGTATAACGTTAATATTTTTTTCTATACAATTAAGGCTAATTAACATCATATGAGTAGCATCCAACGAATGGACAAGATTATAAAGTATTGAACTATTGTGTTTATTTTTATTTGGCGTTATATTATGAGGATTTTGTGTGGTGTTATACATACATATAGGATGAAGATTAGATGGATACATATGGTGTGAATTAATAACAAAGTAGTTCTGGCTTATTGGAAAACCTATAGGAGATGACCATTCAATTGAACCAACGTGAGATGTAATTTGGTCTGTTGCGTTGAAAAGCCACTCCTAAAATGTAAAATTATTCATACAATATCATCATAAATATCAAATAATTTTCAAAGTATTATAAAATTATATTTTAAAGTAGGGCGGTAATAGTCAAACACTTACTTTGAATGTATAAACTTTAGGCATTGTACTAATTAAGAGAGATTGTATTTTTGAAACAAGTTCTGCAATAACAACACCATACTTAAAATTCGTTTCATCTGTAAAATATTTCTTTACAAATGACGTTATTGCCTGATCACTAGCATTTTGCATAGCCAAAATGAGAATAGTTTTAAAAAAATTTCGCGTAAAAAGAGGTTCGCCATCAAATGTAGGGATTTTTACATCAATTGTTGTCCAAGCTTTCTCACAGAGGTAATCATACAGTGATATATTACAATCAGTTGTATGATGAAAATTAACATGCTTCTTTAGTATATTATCATTGCAAAATGCAGCCAAATGCTGAAACATGTTACAACTACCATCAAAAAATATAGGCAAAGATGATTCATAATAAATATCATTTTTAGCATTAACAAGCTCATAACACACAGCTAAAATTTTCCAGGGATGCTTTTTCAATTGCCACCAACTATATTTTAAAGGATCCTGCACAGTTTTTTTTATGAGTGGCATATTTTCATCACAAAACTTGCACAACTTATTAATGTCATTGTTACGATCACATGGACTGAGATATAAAGAGGTAAATAAAATTTTTAACCATTTTAATCCAGTATCTCCCAGTGGTTTTTTGCAAGCAAATTCCAACAATCCACTCAACATTTCGACATCAGCAAACGTATTAAGATCAACATCTGAATAGGCCCTACCACGAAAATCAATACGATATTTTAAATAAAAAGGTTTATTGTTTAATTTTAGTAGTTGTTGAATATTATTTTGTTTGACAAATGGTCTATTTCTATTATTATCAAATTCTTTAAACTTTTTAGGACTTTTTAGAAATAATTGCACTATTTTTTGAATATTTGTATTGATAACTAAAGCTGTAGAGTTTAGTTTAGATAGTGAATCCAAAACCGGTATGATGTCTTTTGAATCTGTAGAATTGAGCAGTTGAAGTTTACAGTTATACTCAAATGTTCCAGCAGTTTTAATAAATGGTTGATAATTGCTCATATGTGATAATGTATAATAACTTAACCATATAGGGTAGCTGCTTAGAAATGATTTACTTTGATGGCTTATATGATTTTCAAACAGTGGAAGAAATCGAGTATCGCAACCATTCTGAGCATCACTAGATTGTTCCAGTTTAGACAAATGATCAAGACTAACCTTAAGGGTATTACTTGGAAGTATATTAACAGAGGTTTGATTTCTTATTTTCTTATAAAATAAGTTGGTGTCGTTTTTAAAAAATATATCGACTGAAGTATCAACAATGTATTTAGTTAGTTCATACTTAATTAATGCTGGCATCGGAAAGGGTTCAATCAGTTGAGTACATCCAAATATTCTACACAATGCTCCGGTCCATATCAATCGAGGTAATAAGTGTGGTTTATTATCAGTAATTCTATCCGATAAAATCTTGTACATTCTATCTACACAATTTATCACATAATCCATGCGATAAAAATGCTTCCATTTATAGTAGTAGTAACATTCGATATTATGGCCTACAGTTTTATAAAGATCATCTGTAAAATTTGTTACAAAACTAGACTTTTTACTACTGTTCAAAATACTATTTGCGATAAGATGAGTTAAATTAATTGTATCTGATTTTTCAAATACTAAAGATACTATATTTGAAGGAGATGTTTCATCAAATAATTTGCTTATATGATTTTCAAGCATGCTAATTATTAATTGACGGGTAGCATTAAGTTGTTCTATTTTTTCAATAGAACTGTTTCTAATTAATGATCCACTTTGAAATAAGTGACCGACATCAATATGACATGATTTTAATTGATAATTCATGTTTTGAAACTTAACTGTTAAGTCAATACTGTCATGTAGTGGATTTAACAAATATAAATTTTTGTCAGCTAAATGACTCCAATTTTTATATAATTCACGAATAATTGGCAGTGTGATGGAATCACATTTTTCAAGTAAATAACGGTCGTATAATAATAATTTCCATCTATGATTACTTTCTTGTGGAAAATTTCTGAGTATTATCCACCAATATTTTGGATGAAGCCATTCGCAATGAACAGCCTCTGAATCCTTCTACATATTAATTAAATTATTTCAGCTAACTATTATATATATATATATATTACTTGTAATATTAATGCATCATTCTTTAAGAGTAATCCACTGTTATCATTTTTTGTAGAAGCAGCTAATTGAACTACGTTATTTAAAAATCTTATTATTTTTTCAGTATCCTCAACAAATATTTTTCTTAATTTAAAGTCAACAACATCAGAAATATTCATATTTTGTCTAGTTTCTTCAACTTTTAAACTCACTAATAATCTTGGATGCACAAATTTTGAGTCAAGTCTATGCAATGTATCAATTATACAACATTTCTAAATAATATATAAGAGTTATGGGGAAAATACGAAACATACATCATTTTTAATTATAGCATTTTCCAATATAAAATTTAGTGTTGCATCACAATTATTTAAATTTTCATTTAGTGCACTATTAGTTTCAAAAGGTTTACGTAATTGAGTATTGCAACGATTAGCCAGGCTTCTAACCAATACATGTCTTCTTATCCATTCTTTCATAAAATATATGATAGACTCTTACTATTTAAATATTACATACCCATTTTGGAAAGTTTCCATTTAAAATAAAATGGTTTCAGGGCGCCACAAAATATCATGACCATTTTCAGTGCACTGAATCTAAGAGTATTAAAAATTGCTGTTAGTCCACTGAATTACTCTAAAATTATAATTATTACCTTTCATGATTTATATATATGTGAAAATTACATTTATGTTAAGTTCAAGTTCAATTCAAAAAAAAAATGTGGCACCCTTAATCTCCTTATCTGATCTCGATGACAACGCGCATGCCTAATATAAACCCGTGACCTTGCTATCATTAATAGTCACAGATTCCACAAATAAAAAAAGTAAAAAATGTATTTTTAGAATTTAAAAACAATTTTTAAAATAGCTAAAACTTTTTTTTAAAAAAAATTAAATTAGTTCTATTTAAAAATAAGCATTTTATTATTATTGGAATATAAACGGATTGATTTATTAGTTCTACTCTCATTTTTATGTTTAAGTTCATAATTCATTATAATAATAAACTCGGAAAAATGTAATTATAATTCTGCATACCGACAATATTAGGCGTGTCACGTTGTGCGCTTGCGCGGGCACATGGCGTCGTTGAACTTGGTGAATCCTAATGCTGAAATAGCTAGGTCTGATGAAGCACTTCATATTAATATAAACGCCGCAAAAGCACTTCAAGATGTACTTGCAACAAATTTAGGACCAAAAGGAACAATGAAAATGTATCATTCAATATTTCATTACGTGTGACGTATAACAATGGTTTGTTAAGGTTAGTTTCAGGAGCAGGTGATATTAAAATTACTAAGGATGGAAAGATATTGCTAGGAGAAATGGTATGAAATAATAATTAGATTGATTATTAATTAACTGTATTATGATTTAGCAAATTCAACATCCAACTGCTTCACTAATTGCTCGTGTTGCTTCATCTCAGGATGATATTACTGGTGATGGAACTACATCAATTGTCTTATTGATAGGTGAAATACTCAAGCAGGTAATATAATAACTAGTAATCAACCAATAAAATAACATATTTACTTAGGCTTCAATCTATATTGCCGAAGTAATTCTATTTATGAAAAGTTGGTAGAAATATAAAATTTTTGCTACTAGGGTGTACATCCTAGGCAGTTGGCTGCTGGTTTGGACATAGCTAATAAAGTTGCTGTTAAGGTATGTTTATTTAGATGGTGATATATCTAATAGGTTTATTCATCAAATTTAGGAATTGGAATCATTCGTCATTGAAAAGCCTGATCTAGATAGGGATACACTTTTGTGTGTTGCTAGGTCTGCTCTTTGTACTAAATTACAATCAAACATAGCGGAATTTTTGACCCCAGTATATTCTTAAATATTTTATTTATGTAACGTAATTTTATGTTTACTAATGAGTTGATTAAACGTAGATTGTGGTTGATGCTGTTGTTAGCATTATTCCGGATATAAAAACATTTGAAAAAATGCCAAACAATTATATCGATCTACATATGGTTGAAATTATGGAAATGGTTCATCAACTTGATGTCGACACCAAGTAAGATAAGACATTTACACATACGCAATAACATATACATAAAACAATACTTACTTTAAATTATAATGTTTCAGACTTGTTAAAGGATTGGTTCTTGATCATGGTGGTCGTCATCCAAATATGCCTAAACAACTAAAAGATTGCTATATTCTTACTTGCAATGTGTCTTTTGAATATGATAAGACGTAATTGTATCTTTAAATAACTTCATAAAATTAATTCCTATCTAGTGAGATTAATTCTGGATTTTTTTACAAATCTAGTGAAGAACGCCAAAAAATGGTAAAAGCAGAACGAGTGTTTACTGATAGTAAAGTTCAGAAAGTTATTGATCTTAAAAGAAAAGTTATAGCTGAATTCAGTCATTCATATTATATTATTGATGGATTGTATTTTTAGATGTGTACAAAAGAAAATGGTAAATCATTTGTTGTAATTAATCAAAAAGGCATAGACCCTATTTCACTGGAGATGCTTGCTAAAGAAGGTATTCTTGCATTACGACGTGCAAAACGTAGAAATATGGAACGATTAATGAAATGCTGCGGTGGTGAAGCAATGAATTCAGTTGATGATTTAAAGCCTGACTGTTTGGGTAAAGCAGGCCTTGTCTATCAAACCAAAGTGGTAAGATTTTTCTGACTTAATACCAATACTATCCTATTTCATACTATCATAGTATTAATAACTTTTTTTATAGAATGATGACAATTTTACGTTTATTGAAGATACACCTCTTGAAAGTTCTGTAACCATTCTAATCAAAGGTAACAATGTTCACATATAAAAATTATTATTTCTTATTGTGTAATCAATATATTTTCCATTTGAATAGGTCCTGCTAAGCACACCATTACACAAATAAAAGATGCTGTACGTGATGGGCTGCGAGCTGTTACAAATGTGATTGACGTTACCAAAAAAAAGCTTTATAATCTATTACCTGGTTGTGGCTCAATTGAAGTTGCTCTTCACAATAAACTTATGTCATATAAACAAAAAAATGAAATGTTAAAAGAACAATATGGTCTCCAGGTTATTTTTTTGTATTTAAGTATTAATAATTTTTCGTTGAAAAAAAGGCTTTTGCGGACGCATTATTAATCATACCCAAAACTATAACAAAAAATGGAGGATATGATCCTCAAGATATATTAGCAAAAATTCAAGTAATAACTATTACATGCTAATCTATATCTAAGTAATAATTTATTTTTTAAAGAATGAATACCGCAAAAAACAACTACCAGTTGGTATTAATCTCATTACAGGAGATGCTGTTGATCCAACTACTATTGGAGTTTATGATAATTTTCTTACAAAAAAGCTTATGATTGAAAATTCGTATATAATTTTTTTACTCTACAATTTCATTCATTAGTATACATAGATGCTCTATCGCTTCCAATCTTCTTCTTGTTGATGAAATTATTAAAGCTGGACTAAATTCTTTAAAACCAAAGTCTGACGTTGCTTCATAAAGTTTCATTTTATTTTTCAGTGCTTATTCTCCAGAACTATTTTATTCCATATTAACAGATTATAGTTCTAGATTCTAGAGTAGTATATTCATCATGGCACTTGAATTTGTTTTTTGGTCAATCTTTTCAATCACGTATATTTATCAATTTTTAATGAAATTGATCAATTAGTCGTGTATATTTCTTATTTTAAATTTTTTCTCAAGACACCTAGTAGATCTTTTAATTTAATTATTTATTTTTTAATAAACTATTGGTTAATATTGTTTATAAAACCATAGCTAACTTTTAATGATAAGTTGTTTTTTTTCAAAATATAAAACAAATTAATAAATGTCATCAACTTTATTTCTTTCCAACACAAATGTATCTAGATTTTCGTTATTTTAATCTTAGATACGTCACTAAAATATTCAGTAGTTGTCTTTATTCCCTTGGAATATTTTTTTATATTCATATGAAGAATGAATATTTTCTTGTTGATTGTCCTGGTAGGAACGATTAACAATCACACTTGTGACTATTGCGCTTAGCCATTCCGATCGTAATTTAATTTTACTTTAAGATATATTTAACCATGATAAACTTATAATGCCTTTTTTGAAGCTCTTATATGAAACATACACTTGTTTTATGCAAGAACATTATAGCGTTGTGGTTTACTTGTAATGATTCTATAAGTATAGAATTATAACCTTTTTATTTTACTTTTTATTATGTACAATCATTTTACTTGGTATTTTCAGCGAAAAATGACCCTTGCTAACTACCATGGTGATAGTTAATAAGGTTACGTGAGAAATAATACAGAGTCGATCAAATGAATTCCAAGATAACAATTCTGTATTTCATTTTAAAACATAGTATCTAGAGATAAAATGGTTTTTATAATTTTTTGATATAAATTCATAAAAACCGTAAGTTATGTTCAATTTTTGCGCTATAAGACAATAAACAAGCTATTTGGCACTACTATTTAAAGTGCACCAAAAAATGTTATGAAGATTGAAAGTATAAGGGGCACCTAATTAAAATATCTTAATGATCATTTACTAAATGTTTCAGTTCATATGAAATTAATTTATAAATATATATTTTAATAAAAATGCAAATTCAAGAAATCAGTATACAAAAATAGTAGCGATTATGAATGAGAATAAATTTTCGTTTTTGTTCGGTCAGCAACCTATATTTATTCATTTTAAAAACAAATGATATTTTACTTGAAAAATGATGCGAATAAGTTTACAAACATTGGTGAAATTATTATTAAATATATATTTTTTAAACATAATAAGGTTTAAGTAGTAGATTTCTTATCTTTTTAGTATCACGTGTAAAGTAAAAAATGAGCGCATCGGCTGCTTTGAAAGTTAACCCTAAAATTGTTTCTGGTGGTTTATTGGCTGCAGCTGGTGTTTTATTACTTGGCGATTGTTTTTATACTGGTAATGGTTGCTAACTTTTCTATTAATAATTTTATTTTAGTACAAGGAGGTCATCGAGCTGTTGTTTTTAGTAGAATAACTGGTGTTATTGATCGAGTTAAAAATGAAGGTCTCCATTTAAAGTATTTTAATTTTAATTTATAATAAAAAAATATCAAAATTTTAGATTACCTTTTATCCACACTCCAACGATTTTTGATGTTCGTACCAAAGCACAAACTCTTACTAGTGCTACCGGTAGCAAAGGTGATTATTAGCTACAATGAACATTTTATCCTTAAAAATTAATAATTTTAATTTTAAAACAGATCTACAAATTGTCAATGTAAGCCTAAGAATTCTATCTCGTCCTCGTGTTGAAGCTCTTCCAAGCATTTTACGAACTATTGGTACTAATTATGATCAAAAAGTATTGCCCTCTATCGGTAATGAGGTATAGATCATTTAAAAAATGTTTATTCTATTTTTATTAATTCAAATTATTTTAAAGGTATTAAAGTGTGTTGTAGCACAGTTCAATGCTTCTCAACTGATTACAATGAGACAACAAGTATTATTTTATTGTTAAATAATTTTTTTATAATTTTAAATTGACCTATTATGATTATTAGGTTAGTGCTATGATTAAAGATCAACTTACTGAACGATCTCAAGATTTTAATATAATTATTGAAGATATTGCTATTGTAGATATGACATTTGGAAGAGAATACACTCAAGCTATTGAAGCAAAACAAATTGCTCAACAAGAAGCACAACGTGCCATGTTTGTAGTTGAACAAGCTATTCAAGAGAAACAACAAAAAATTGTACAAGCAGAAGGTGAAGCTAAATCAGTCACTTTAATTGGTGAAGCAGTAAAACAGAATCCTGGATATTTAAAATTAAGACGTATTCGTGCTGCTCAAAAGATTGCTAATCTAGTACTTTACCATATCATCGCATTAGTCCTTATCAATATCTCTAATTTACAATTTTAGATTGCAGATTCACCCAATAAAATGTACCTAGATGCATCATCTCTAATGCTTAATTTGGCTGATCTTAATAAGAAATAATCACACAATTTATTATGTTACGTCTGCATAAATAATTGTCCAAAACATTTAAATCCTAGCATTCTAATAATTTTTCATTTTTTAAGCGCATACTTCATTTATTTTAATTATTTCTGTCATAGTATTTAACGAAAATATGATTTTATTATCAGTTACAGCGATTTACTTCTAAAATACATTTCTTTGTACATTTTTCCTAATTTATACAACAAATTTATTGTACATAATGCTATATTATTCTAATATAGTGGTCCTTTTTGCAATACATTAAAGCTACTACATAACACGTTTCTGAACGGATAAAAATTTCTATGTTTATTCAAATATATATAATGGCATTTTTTTGTTAGAGATTAAATTTTAATAGTAAAAATCAAGCTATTCCTGTAACTAATAAAACTATCAGTCACAATATCAAGAGTAGAATGTTTTCACGAGCTTTTTTATCCGTAATAAAAATAATACCATTTAATAGGTCTTTTTTATATTTATTTTGATACATATATATTTGCTTTAATTTCTTTTATATTGGTTAGAAAATATTAAAAAATTGTATTATTGTTGTATACACTCAAGAACTTGTCATATAAAGCTAGTTTTATAGTAAAATATTCAACAAAGATGGATAAAAATCAAAATATTGAAAAAAAGATCTATCAAAAATTTACAATATATATTTATAAAGCTGTTATATCAGTACCACCTAGCTACCATAATCCACAGTCACCAATCATGATGAGCATTACTAAAATGTTTTATTTCTGTTTCTTTTAATTTCTTAGCTTTGATAACCTCAAGTTTTGTACATTCAGTTATACGATGACCTAAGCCACCACAGAAAGAACACCCAGATGTATCTTGTATATAAAATCATTATTTCATGAAAGAGCATATATACAACTAACCATTATCAAAAAATTCTGTAAATGAGGTATGATCTTTTAAAACAGCCAAGAAATCTGGAATATTTTGGTTTGCTTCAATAAGTAAATGTTTAAGATCAAGTAATACCGGTCCATCTTATATAATAATTGTATTAAAATTATATCAATTAGAATATGCAGCATAAATATGTACCTGCTGATTTAGAAATAAGGGTTGTAGCTATACCTTTATTATTTTGTCGTCCAGTTCTTCCAATCCGATGAACTTTACAATGAATAATTTATAATGAGTGTGATAGGTGTACAAAAAATATACCATAATTTTCAATATCTGGAGGCATATCATAATTGATAACATGTTGAATATCAGGAAAGTCCAAACCTTTTGAAGCAACATCAGTTGCTACTAATACATCTTTTTTGTGTGATTTAAAATCATCAATAGATTGGTGCCGTTCCGCTTGAGCTTAAAAAAAAGAGGTTTATTTTAGCTTTCATACAATTTAAAACACTTTTATCTCCATGAATTCCAACAGCTTCAACACCTTTTAGTAAAAGATATTCATGAATAAAGTCTACATCACTTTTTTTCATGGCAAAAATGAGAACCTATCATAACAATTAATGACAAACAATAAGTTGTATATAGTTTTGATTATGCATAGTATATGATCAAACAAAATAATACTGGAGGGGCAGTTTTCTGAAGCGCTTGTAGTAGTGAAGATAATTTATCTTCTTCTCGAACAAATACAATATCCTAATAGTTATTTTAGTTAGCCACTTATGCTTAGTTTATATTAATGATTACCTGAACAATATTAGAACTTGCTGCACCTGGTCTTCCAATATTAATGGTTACTAGATGACAATAAACATTTTATTGTTTGATTAACTAACGATACTTGGATCAACCAAAGCAGATTTGGCAAAATTTTGTATTTTTTTAGGCATAGTTGCACTAAATAAAAGAGTCTGACGTTGATCCTACATCATATAAACAATTAAAATAATGAGCATTAAGTAAATTAAAATTTACTTTAAAAAAAGCTAAAATTGCTCTTATTTCTTCCTCAAATTTCATATCTATCATTCGATCTGCTTCATCAAGACATAAATATCTAAATATTTTAACCATTTTATCTATATATTTATTTAATAAGATTCAAAAAACATTAAATATAATATTTATCATCATAAACACAATATTAATATAGTTTTAAAAAAATATATGAACACAAAAAATTAAAACTAATGAAAAATAAAATGGATTTTTTAAGATATAAATCTAAAAAAAAATAATTTGTTCATATTATAACGAATATTATCAACAAAGAGTAGTTAAATGAAAATAGTAGAACTATGATATTAAATAAAAATTTATTAAATATTATCTTAAAGAAATTGATTAATTTTAATTAGTTATATAACTTTAAAAAGTTGTTATACAAATTTTTTGAGTAGAAATTTTATCTGAACACAAAATTATAGCATTGTATATGTTATCAAACTATAAATTTAATAATACTTACTAGGTATTATATTATTTACCTTAAATAAAAAATAAATTATAAAAAATTGGCAATTAATTGAATGAAGAGTCCATTATAATTCAAACTATTTTAAAGATAACAGTATTATTAAATAAAAACAGTTTTTCTCAAAGAATATAAGATGTAAGTTAACGTAAAAGTGTAACTATTCAAAAAATTATGTTTTAAACTAATTAAATATAAATATAGTATCATTTATTAACATTCAAAACCTAAAAAAGATTCTACTAGATATGTATGTGCTTATATATGTAGCTGAGAAAGAATACCTACAAACATCTAATGTCATAATTTGTTCCTTAAGAAGTGCTAAAAGCCTTCCTGGTGTTGCCACAACAATATGTGTTCCACTACAGAGTAAATTTTCAATAAGAATTATAGCAATATATCAATATACCCACTAATAGAAGATATATTATTACCAAGTGGTTCTCCTCCAATGCATAATGTTGTTGTAATTCGAATTCTATCTATAAATGATATCTTAATTATGTACTTTCAAATAAATAATCAGTGAAACAGTTTCTAAGACTGTTTACAACAAATACCTTTTCGTTTGATTGCATCCGTTAAGTATATTATGTTGTCATAGATTTGTTTGGCTAATTCTCGCTAAAAATATTAATTATCAAACTTTTTTCTATATTCAACTATACTGAAGGAAGTATAATTAGCCCATAAGGACCTTCATTTTTTGTAAATGGTAATTCATATTCCTAAAAAAAATACATTTAAATAAAATTTAATAAAAGTTTACTTGCTCCATAGCAAAAATTATTAAAGGAACAATAAAAATTAGTGATTTTCCACTGCCAGTGTGAGCGATAGCAATGATATCTCTACCAGAGAGTCTAAAATACAATCTAATATTATATTTTTAAGAGCTTTAGTTTATTATCTCTTCTTATATTCTCAGTATACAATTAATTCATTAGCTTATATATAATTATAATATTTTAAAAAATAATTTTTTCATTAAAATATATTAATATTATATATATATTTATATATTTTGGTTAGTTTTACATCAAAAATAAAAATTCTTATTAAATTAATTATATGTTTAATTAATATGATTAATTTTTTTTTCAATAATATGATAAAAAATAAATATTTTATTTTTTATTATAAAATAATAAAAAGATAACAGCCAATAATGTACACTGCTGGTATTCCTTGCATTTGAATAGGGGTAGGATGTTCAATTCCTTTTAATTTTAAGGCTTCAACTATGCTAGATGGGATTCTCATTTCTTTAAAATTAGTCAACATTAATGGTATATTATTTCCTTCAGCCCTAACATGAAATTTCTCATAAATTTTTTCTATGTCATCGTTGCTATAAAGGCTGGTGTATTTTGGTGGTTTCCAGCTAGACATTATCTAAATTTTTATCCTTTATCATAATTAAATTTAATACCTGGTAACTAATGGTTCAGTATAAATAACACCAGTAGCTATTTCTTTAGCTCCCATAAGTGCTAATATATAAATAATAAGTTACACTAATATTATAACTCTAGAATAATTATAGAATTACCTGTATCTCCTGTTACACTTTTCAATATATCTTCTTCCTCTTTTAATAGTTTACTAATATCAACTGTATTTTCTTCATTCTTTACATCATCTATAATATTTTGTTTAAAAGTGGTATTATGTTTGATTTTTTTATTACCAGTTGTATTTAATAACTTTTCTTTTGCATATACATCTAGCAAGCTAACTTTGCTTTCACTACCTTTGGTTTTAATAGAATTTTGATTTTCATCAGAACTCTAAATGTGGTTTTTTTTACTTTTCAATGACAGCTTAGTTATTACTTGTAATTTATTATCATCATTTATATGTTCACGGTATAAACCAACCTGAAATATTACATCAATAATAAATTTAACCCAAATAATTACATTTTGTCGTTTCCTTTTTCTAATTGAAACGTATGGTTTATAATTATCAACTTCTTTCAGTAATTCACTCAATTGTTTGTCATCTTCCATAAGAGACGGATAATGTTTAGTAATTTTCACTTCGCGCATTGCGCATCAACATTATTTATAACTCCTACCTATCTCTCTACTATTCTTGCAGATTATATAATTTTTAAAAAAATAAATTATTATCATGAAATTTAATTTAATTCAAAATAATATTATATATTTTTTTAAAAGAAAAATCTTTTGGTTTAGTGCACAACATTAGAAGGTCTAATGTGAATGTAACTTGATGGGAATATTACTAATCTATCACAATTATCATTCAAACCTTTTAAAACATTGTTTATTTATAAAAAAAATTTAAAATAAAAATTTATAAAGCTATAGCTTTAAGATTATAATTAGAGAAAACTATGAACTGCTTGCTTTCATAATTTTTAGAAAATTTATAGATATAGGTATACATAAATAATTGATAACAAAATTATTCATACTAAAGTATTTTTATTTTATTATTAAATAATAAAATAGTTATTATATCTATTTGAAAATAATTGTATATACACACAGTATAAATGTTTTATTAAGAAGAAAAAGCATACTTACATACAAACAAAAAACATAGTATAAACAATTTACATTAAGTGGATGATACAACTGGTATATGTATAAAAAGATTTATTGTCTAAAGGTGCTATTAAGTTTTGGAAAAAAATTGGGTTTACGAGTGATAGGACCACTTCGAGATTTTAGTCTTTGAAGAGCTGCAAGACGCTTCTGCTCAATATCATCTTTATTACAACTATTCTTGTATCCTTCTATTTCAGAAAATAATGATAAATCAGTTTTGTCACAAAGTATAATTGTGTTTTTGTTTGAAGTTAGATTTTCATCTAAAGCTTTTAATTTTTGGGTTGCAATATTTTCAATTTCATTTAATTTATATTCAAGATCCTTAATATTATCTGTTCCAAATAGATCATCATCCAACAGACTACACTTTTTTTCTATGACAGATTCTGACAAACTTTTATTTAACTTTATTTGACGATAATTTCGTTTATGTACTGTAGTAGATTTCATTTCAGTAAATGAAGGTAATTCAACTTTTTCTAAGAGACTGTCTAAATCTTGGTCAAGTAAATAGTCACTTTTTTGATCAAGAGTTTCAACTTGATTTAAGCATAAAGTAACACCATCATAACCAACTGATTTGTTATAGTCTACATTGAGTAGAGGAGGTGCCATGTAATTGAATTTAACTTTAGAATCTTCTGTAGCATCATTTTTTCTTTGATTACTATTGATTATAAATGGTGATGAGGTTTTTATTTCAAATAACTTATTAGGAGAATCTATTTGATGTTTATCGCATAAAATATTAGGTTCTTGAAATAGTTGTGCTAGTTCTTTTTTTGATATAGAATCTGATAAACATGGAAGGTCCGTATTATTAATGTCATAAAGGTTGCTGGTTGGATTATTTCTAGATTTTATAATAGTTTTTTTTCCTTCAAATTCTGCATTTAGACTTTCAAGTATATGCATCATTTTTTTTTGTTTACCAACTGCATCTAAGGATACTATATTTTCTCTATATAAATATAAAAAATAAACCTAGAATTTTATACAAAATACATTTTATTTTCATTTTTAATCGGTCCTGTCTGTTTTATTTTAAAGAAATCAGTTTCTTTTGATTCTATTAATTTTTTTAGTGACTTACGTTCTAAAGGACTTGTAAATTTGTTTAGCTGTTTCTAAATGTAACCAATAAATTGATGATACTTTATCAATATTTAAATATAGCTAATTACATAGAATGCATTCCTAGATGCTATTTTTGAAGTAAAGTTAGGTTTTGGTAGATCGTTGGTTGTATCCGGTTGAGAATTGAAATCCCAGGTTATACATGGTTTTGATGCACAAAATAAATCACTGCTAGAGTCGGAATCATTATTTTTCACTTATCAATTGTTTAGATATTAAAATACAAAATTAAATCTACTTTCTGAGTTTTGACATATTCCATCTATAGGCTCCATTACTAAATAGACTCAAATTTTTCTAAAAACTTCCACGCATGACCCCCAGTGTGTGGGATAGCAATTATCTTAATCCCTACACTCATGCGCAAAAAAATTATGCATATCACTTCACTAGGTTTACGACAACATTCAACATAATCTGTTGTAATATTATTAAATTCATATTTTTTTCTTTTTATAAAACATTAAAATGATCTCATTTTCGCAGGAAATCAAATAAATTGGATATGTGGCTAAATTCAACCAACCATGTTACATCCTACCCTTTGCTATGTTCAAAATGACACCCCATAAACACTACTATACCTTTTATGGTATTATTGAATAACTATCATAAAAATTCCCTATTATAGCCATTTAAAGTAAAAAGAATCAATGTATAACTTATCAGAGTAATTAATGCAAAGGCTCGAGAAAACTATGACTAAATTAGTTTATTGTCTTTATATGTAAAATTTTAATTTATAGCAATATACTACCATACTGTACATGATATAGGAAGTAAGCTTTAGCATCATAATTCATTTATAACAAAATTGTAGAGGTTTTTACATAATATGCTTGTCAGATGATCACTTTAAACCATAGTGTTCTAATTCATATTTTTAATAAAAATATTAAATATTGTTTCTAGGGAAGAAACACCATAGAAAAATGCATGACATGTTACCAAAACAAAATTGAAAGTTTAAATTCACGTTCAACTTTAATCATATATCTGAAGAACTACTCCAATCATCTTTATAAAGATCATCATTCTATAAAATAATGAGAGATTCTTATAGAATTTATAGTTACTAAATTGTAGTGCTTGTACATATGATCAGGCTTCCACACACTTATAGTGTGATTACTTCCACTTGTGAACACTATCTATTTAATCATAATCGATAAATTTATCGTTAGATAAGGTACAGAATGTAGTGGATGATGCTTTATGTGTTTGACGATAGAGTGATTGTGATTAGACGTAGTAAAAATATCTCTAGGTTCCCCTGTTTCAATGCTAAATGTTACTGGAGTCCTACGTCCGGGAATCATGACCACATCATCTTTTATATAAGTAGACGATGTTTCAGCTGTTGATATAATATTGTATCTCCATGTTTTCACATATTCACTCATTTCATGGTTAAATATAGTTTTGACTCGTTTCATTGTTGATAGATTCCATATTTTAATTTTGTTATCTATAGCCATAGAAACAAGATAATTGTATCTTTTAAGTACACACATGGAAAGAATTGGTGATTCATGTGCTGAGTTGAATTGATCTAAAACAATCATATTACTATGAAAATTTAATCTAATTAACTTATCACAACTTCATAACCATTAGTCTCATTGTATATAAGTATGATAAGAATATTAAACACATAAATAAAGGTTCTCATCTCAAAAACAACAAGATATAATACATTGTAGCCTTACAAATTTTATTATTATGCATCAGTTTTTTGCGGCAAAAAAAATTTATTAACAGCTTTATTATCTTAAAGTACCTTACAATATAAGAAAAAAAATACACTTTGATATGTATTCATTTTTGTCACTAGTACCATAGTGATTGAGAGAGCACAAAGGTTTAGTATTATTTCTGATATCCCAAGCCAGAATGCATCCAAAATCACTAAATTCAAATATTGTAATGATGTATAATTATATTGTAATACTTAAAAATTTAAAGCTTGTTATTTATTAACAGTTTAATAAGTTAAAATAGTGTATTTAAAATAAATTTGAGAATTACAATTTTAATAAGATATCCAATTATAAGTATAAACCTTATTTAGTGTTAGTATTATTATAAAAATATTTAGTTATGTGCAATGTATTTAAAAATGCTGTAACCTACTCGCCAGATAAGAACATATTTTCATTGAATTTTGACCAACAAACGCACTTGATAGCATATGCATGGCCTAATAATTTAATCCATTATTAAAATAACAGTACTATATAAGTAAAACAAATACCATCCAATTCTATAAGGTCATTACTAGTCCGTAGATCAATTAATTTTATCATTTTACAGTCCAATCCAACTATAATGCAAATATCTATATTATTTACAGGAAAAGTAAATTTTACGAGCTACAATCGAATGAGATGAAGCTATAGGTGACATTTGAAAAGAATTTATTTTGTATTTTGAATAAAAATGTACTGCTTCCTATTATATAGTAAAAACACATGATAAATCCTACTTAATCAGACAATTTCAATAATTACACAAAACTTTTCAATATCCCACACACTCAAGCCTTTAATAGAAGAACTAGCAAGAAATAACCCTGAATCATGAGGATAACATTGAATTTGATCTGTTTTCACTCTTCCAGTCCTATATTTTGTTTTAAAATTTATGTGAGAATAAAATATACATTTTATTTTCACAGCATGTATCAAAAGAGTAAGGTTTATCCAAATTCCACAAATGTCTCATATCATAAAAAGTAATGTTATTAGGACTGCAATTTGATATAATCATTCTATATATATTAAGACGTCATACAATAACTATTCAGCTATAACTTAAGGTACAATTGACCCGATTTATCCACATCAAAGTCTTCTACACTTTGGCAATATGGAAGCATAATAGGTGTCATAATTTGAACTTTAAGTGACTTATAAATTTCACTTTTTAGTTTTACTGGATATGATACATCCCACTTAAATAATGGATCCACAGGTGACACCAAATTTTTATACAATAAATAAAGTTTCATTGGATCATATTGTTTATAACTCATCTTCTATTATAAAAACATATTTAGACTTTTATTGTGTATATAAAAAGTAATATCGCTTACATTCCGGTGGCATGAAGCATTAAAAAGACGCTTGCGCTACATATAATTACATCGGATTATTGTGCGTGCGATAAGCTACGATATGCAGCGTACATTTTGGATTGTCCTAAATATTAAAGTAAACAAATAAAAGTATAAATAATTTAAATCAATAAAAACGAAAGAAAAATTTAAATATTTTAATATTAATATTACTGGCCTTTGTGCTATTTAAAATAAAACATTAACAATAGGACAATGACCGATCATTATTTTTTGATTATTTATTAATTATCTCAGTTAATATAACTTTATCTATATGTTTTTGATAAGCAAGTAACTTCACCTGTTATGTTATTTTCATATGCAATTAAAGTCCTGAATACATTCATGGAATATTACAAAGAAGCACAAAAACTCCTATTTCTTATAAATTTTATTAAATTTTTATTTATTAAACATGTTACTATAAAAAATTTATTTTTTTATTATCCAAAAAGTATCTTTTATGGATTTATTAAACAAAAATACTCATAAAAGTAACTCTATTGCCTTATAAAATTGTAATATATTATTATATGCTTAAAGTGCACATAATAGATAAGCTTTTGTGCATATTTTCACCTAAAGGAATTTGATAATTTTAGCAAACGCCACACTACTTACTTGATAGTATTATTTTAAATATAGTTGGGTACAAAATATCACTATATACATCTGTCACTGCTTCAGTTTTAATAGTAATCATATATTTATCAAGGTAGTTATTTTTAAATTATCAAAAACATTATCTATGACAAATTCTATAGTTAAATGATACCTTAGATAGTAATGGTGCAATATTTCATCCCATCATAAATCCAATAGTTACCTCTATGTTTTCTTTATATAATTTTTATGTTTCTGCACTATGGTGTATTGATTTAACCACTTTTTCATGACTTAGGAAAGAATATTTAGTAATTTTCTCTTATTTCTTAAATAGATTTAAATCTAGTCTATTTTATTTTAATATGTAAAATTTTTACTCATTATTAGGCTTTAAAAATGTTTTAATGAGATAAAATAAATGAAAAATAATTTTTTGGCTATTTTTTATCCTCAATGTATGTGAATTAATATCATATTAAACTTATTAATGAACGTATATATTATGATTAAAGTCTATTTATTATTGCTTTAAAAAACTGAAAAATTATTAATAAACGGAATTTTTTTATATTTAAGTTAATTTTTTCATAGTTTGTCTATAATAATTTAGATTGACTTACTATCTAAACACTTTTCAGATATAGTTACCAAAGTAATCTTTATCATGATTGATTTTTTTTAAATACCGAAAATTTGGTGTTTATGTCATATTTTTTAATCTTGTGAATGCTTTATGATTTCGTTGCTTCATTTATAATCATCATCACGTGACATAAAACATAAAGATAAATATCCCTTAATTTTGAAAAAAACTACTTTATTCAAATATTATTAAATATTAATTTTTATTTATTATAAATATAAACATTTTTATCATTAATATAATTGTCTTAAAGTTTTTTTTCACACAGTTCTATGGCCACCTGTTTTTAGAAAAATATTCATATCTTTTATTATTGGAAACTCAAATAAAATTTATTTTCAATTGTATAATATATCCTTATAATTTAATATAATTACGTTGGTACTAAACAGTAAAAAGATAAAATACGCTAAAAATATCAAATATCTATTAATTTTTAACTTTTTCAAGACATGTTTTTAATAATACATATTAATGACTAAAAAAATTTAATTTAGTACAATTTTAAGGTAAAAAGAAATAATTTTAGAATTGGAATTTTTTTATTATAATCTAAAAATATTTTTAAATTCACAATTATATAATTATTTATTTTAGTTGCTTTTCTGTGACTTAATTTTATACACGTAATTATAATTTATTGCTCTTTGATTGTGTACCAAAAATTAAATATACAAATAATTATTTTTTCCTTAAATTATAAAACTTAAAAAGGGCTGTAAATACGATTAAAACATGCTAAATATCAATATGAATCTTACTATTTTACTTGAAATGCAAAAATATCAGTATTTACAAATGTTTTAATCACTAAATATAACAGTAAAAATTTTTTATACTAAAATATGTAAAGAGAAATTATTTATGGAAATTATAGAGCTTTACATAAAGTTTAGATTACTAAAATCAGCAGATTTTACAACTGTAAACTAAATTATAATGCGCACGCACATACGTGCCGTAGATTTTATTTTTTTGATAAGGATCAGTTTCCATTCTTATGTTTTGAAAGTAGAGAATTATGTATTAAAATTTAAATTCATTGATAAATAATAAATAAGCAATATAATTATTTAAAGCAAATATAAATAATTTAATAAAGGATTAAAGTGTAACATGACGCAGGCGCATCTATCAAAGGAATGGATCCCCTCGAGAAGTCTGCACAAGTTGCTCCTACATCTGCACAGAAACTATTTTATATATGTGGTGGTATAAATTTAAATTTTTTATTAGATTTTAATTATTGAATGCTAGAATGTTGTGCTGAGACCACTATTAGCCCAAGAGATCCGATCAAATGTAACTCTTGTGGATATAGAATTTTATATAAGAAAAGGACAAAAAAAGGTATCTTTAAAAAATTGTTTTAATAGTTAATATTGATTTTTTTTAATTAGTTGTAGTATTTGACGCAAGATAAATTATATGTAGACCGAGCCATATACATATTAATATGAATGATAGTATGAATAAAATAAAAATGTTGTAAAATTTGTTTTATTTAAAAATTTAAAATGATATATCACTTATTCAGCTCATTTATTAAGTCTTCTAATTCATCACATTCAGATGAAGTTTGCAGTTTGTAGTCACTTTGAGATAGATACGATGTGGAATTTATTGCTTTTGTACTATTTATATTAGAAGCACTACCAATATTATCAGTTTTATTAATAGATACGTTAGGTTGGCTATTATTAGAACCGTAGTTATGAAACATGGATTTATCCCATTCGTCGGGAATCCAGGAATCTGTATTTATTTGATTTACTTGGTAATTGCGGTCGTTATCCATATCAGTGGAAGATTTTCTTTTAGCTATATTCAATTATGGAATTATAAATTGAAAAAAATAGAGGTTACTTTGTTTATTACCAGTGCTAGTGTTAGCCAATACTGGTTCATTCCAACATTCCCAAAGATATCGAGAAAAGTTACTACGATTAAGTAGATTTTCTAAATTAGAGTTTACATTATTTATGTGATCGTTATGTTGACTGACAGAATTTTTTGTTTTTTTCTGTTGTGGAAAAGAAAGCACTTGACTTTTATCTAAATATTTAATTGCATTTAGTGAGGTTTTTAAGACAAGATTGGTGTGAGGCTGTAAATTAGTAGAATTAGATTTTAAACTCTCGTTGCCAAAATCACTACAATAAATGTGTGAATCTAATGCATCAAAATAATAATTCCAATCATGTTTATAGTTTATATCGTTCGATTTGAGTGTTTGGTTAAAATTTTGATTGGAAACATATTGATAAAATATATCCCCTGAAATTGTAACCGTTACAACTATAAGATCATCATGAGAAGGTTTCACTTGTTTGCTTGGTTTATTTGGCATAAAATTACATAGTCCAATTGTTGGTAGATGTAATCGTTTATAGGCTGAAGGATGATATTGTTTGTAGAAACGTTCACTCGTATTAAATATATGGTCAATGCTTTTTAACATATGCGGGTATTTATCACTTTTAAAAGCTTCTTCTGAAAATGGTTTCATGTAACAATTTTGTTCCACAACAGAACTTGAAGTTAAATAATTATTCATTAGTGAGTAACACATGGTTCTGTTTGGGTTTATTGATGACATAAAAAGATATCCTCCATTATTAGTTTGTTGATAGGTCAAATTATTTGGTAATGATGAAAGGTGATGATTCCATGATAAAAGTGGTATATTTGGTTGTCTTAGATCAACTAAATGTAGCTTGTGGGTTGTAGCTACACTAAAAAAGTAACTTTCAGTGCTATCACCAATATTTGTTAGTGCAGGCTGGTAACTTTCATTTGAAAATAGTGTATTATCTTTGAGGATTGTTGAATTTTTGCATGAATTTCCCTTTAAAACATGTAGAATATATATTTATGATGAAAATATTAAATCTTATAATATACTCTAAAATCATGAATGTAAATATTTTTACTATTCATTCCAACCATAGAAAATGGATTTAAGGTTGGAATAGCTTTAGTCCAATCATAACTTATATAATCCTTATTTTCATTTCCTTCATTATTAAAATTTAATTGGGTAATCATATTTTGTTTTGAGATATCATATATTTGAAATTTTCTTCCTCCATACCCTATAGTTAAAAAATTATCAAATGTTGGATTCACATAACAAAAGTTAGTTTTTTCATCGACATCTACAGAAAAATTGAAAGATTTTAATTTCATATTAGCATTCTAACATATAAATTGAATGATTAATCATTTAATAGAAGATATATGTGTAATTACTAATGAATATAACTGTATTTTGTAATCTGATCGACATACTACTACCAACTGAGATTTGTTAGTTGATATCTAAAAAAATTCTTCAAAAAAATCAATTTTATAGTAAAAAATAATGACTTCTTTAATACTAGAATTTGTTGATAGAGTGTCTATTACATTGAATTCATGTTTTTGATCAGATTTAGAAAATTTGTAAATATTTATAGAGTTAAGATTCTCTCCACCTGGTGAAATATAATACATTAATTCATCATTAGAATCATTTTGTGTAAATTTTTGTATAACATTTCCATATTCATATATTTCCTCAACTGACCGTTGTTTTCTAACTTCTTCACCTAATAACTCTTCAAGTAATACCACTGGAATATCATAAATTGTATTAATTGTCTCATGAAAACGATTAATCTTGTTATATGTTGCCATATTTGATCCTACTGATTTACGGATAGTTCTATTTCTGCAGTTACTATACAATTATATTAACTTCTCAAATAATTTATAATAGAGGAGAATACATTTTTATCTTTCTCAAAATATTTACCATGTCAAAATAATTTATATTGCAAATAGTAGTAAAAAATTCATTGTTTCCATTAATAGCCATAGTGAGAATATTGTCGATTTGATTGTTTACGCTATTTTTAATATTATGAAGAAGTGATCCTTTTTTATATGGATGGGTAAATTTTTTTAGTAAATAATAATTTATTTCTGGTTTCCAATATTTGTTAAAAAAAATTGGAGAAGGTTCATTTGAGAACAACTGTCCATTACAATTATTATCAATAGTATCATGGTATCTTTTTAATAGTGGATCATAGAAATTATTTTTAATTTTTTCTAAAGGTTTAGATGCCACTTTAGAATCCAAATTAAGAATATAATGAAATCTTCCAATATCCCATTCACGCCATCCATCCATGTTCAATTTATATTGCGTACGCATAATTTAGCTGCAAGTTTTGATGGCATCCAAGGTATGTAACATGCACTAATAATTGGTTAAATAATATTAAATTTAGGATCTTGAACCAATCAATCCAAAACCATTTCTTCAATCACTCACTGGACAAACTATTTTGGTAAAGTTGAAATGGGGAACTGAATACAAAGGATTTCTAGTATCCACTGATAACTACATGAATCTTCAAGTATTTTATATGGATATTTAAAATCAACTTTATGTAATAAAAACTCAATTATATATGTTAGTTGATGAATACAGAAGAGTATGTGGATGGAAATTTTACAGGAAATCTTGGTGAAGTTCTCATTAGGTTTGTTTACTACTATTTTATTATAAAAAATATTTAATTATATTTTTTAGATGTAATAATGTTCTTTACGTTAAAGAAATTCCTCAAGAAGATGATAATGATAACCTTGTTGAAATGACTGGTTCTGGTTGATCTTGTTACTTTGTTATCATATATAAAATAATATATTGTTAAAAAATACTCTTCCAAATAGTTTATCGATGTATTTTATCAATTAACATAAGATTTTTGCTTTTTTCTCCAATAACTGACAACTCTTGATATTATACAGTTTTATGTACAATAAAATGGTAACTAAAATAGATAGCTCAAATAATAGTACATTATACTGTTTTTATTTATTATGATAGTTATTTTACTATAAAAATTGTTTATTAGAGATAAAAAATGGAATAGCTTATATATTAAAAACTACTTTTTAAGATACACGTGATTAGTAACTGTAAGAGCCTCCATCATTACTACTGACCAGAACACCCATAAAACTTACAAAATTTTTATTCAATTAAAAAATATTAGGTTGATATGGGATTTAACATTTATATAAAAGAATTTGCTAATAGACTACAATTTATTTTCGTAATGAAATTCAATGTTAACATATTTTAATGGGTAGTCATGGCAACTATTTTACAGATATTAAATTTTGAAATATTTTTATCAAATAATTTAAAATTGGGAGGTTGCACTACATGATTAAATATGAAAATATATTATAGTAATGTTATATGGCTATATAAATATATATGACGAACGTGGCGTCCCTTTTATATTGAAATATTAACATAGTAAAGTTATGTATAATCATCTATTACTTTAAATAAGTGTAAATTATATAATTTATATTGATTTTCCTTAAAATTGTCAATATACAATAAAAATAGTCCACTTCTCTTATATTTACATACAAAACTTTACTCCGGTCCTTTAAAAGTACTATGCGCATGTTACATTATATTCCAACCAAATTTGTAGCTACTTTTTAATGAATTGAAAAATCTAGAAAGTTTTTCTATTAAACTAATAATTATATAAGAGGTATTTTTAGAAGTAAATTATGAGATTTATACTAAATTTGACTGCTATCACATTTAAGCAATCCATCATTTATTATCATGAAAAATAAAAAAATTCTTAAATTTTATTCATCTTTAAAAGATCACATAAAAATATTATAAAATAAAACTTAATTAACCATAAAACTGGTATGATAACTTAATACAAATATCAATTCTCAAATTAATCATTGTTAATAGATTTTGCCAGACAAATATATTATCGACATATTTGTAAGTAAGAGCTTGCTACAAAAATACTGTACTATATCTCTCCACTATAGCTCACTCAATAGCTTAAAAATTAAAAAATTCTTTAAATATAATTTAAATGTTAGTCATCTGAATGTAAATAAAGAAAAATTAAGAATGTTAATGCTTGATATTGCCATGTGGTAATGATTGAGAAATAGCTGTTTGATTGTTACAATAAAATATGTATGAATTTTTCTAAATATATGAATATATTGATATTTTTTTAACAAGTTTTTGCTCTAACTTATTATTTCGATTATGTTAAAGTTATTTTTGGTTTGTATGTCTAAATTTACGCCAAATTTACCGTTTATTATAGCCTACTATGTTAATAATACACTATCTAAAAAAATAAATAATGAAAATTTATGTTTTTATTTTTATGAGCTATAAGATGCTTAAATATATTTTTATAGTTGTAAATTCTTAGCAGTAAAGTAATGACATATATCGTTCCACACTATAAATTAAATGCCTCCTAATGGATAGAGTAAACAACTGCGCACGCATACATTTTAAATATAAAGTTTTTATTTATAAGTTTAATTAATTTACAAAGTAAATATAAATAAAATTAGATATTACTTGTAATAATAAAAAAAAAGTAGTTAATGGCTATTATATTTGGCATATGAAGCTCAAAAATGGAAAGAAAACAAAAAGAAATCATTTTTTCGTATCTAAGATAGAAAATTTTTAATTTTTTTATAAATAGAAAAAGTGATAACAATATTGGATCAAAAATTAAGATTTATTGGGATAGACTGATGATACAAGAATTTAAATTTCTCTCATCATTATCTCTTATATCTCAGTTAAGTAAAGAAAAAAAGCATAAAAATGTCTTAAAAATGAAAAAGTTATTATTCGAGTAGATAGTAATACTTAAATTTTATAAATGAGACATAAAAGAAGAGTGGAGGATAGATTTAGAGTCACTCTACCTTTGAGGACAATTCAATAGGCCTATCAGAGATTCTATTACATTCTAGAGATTGTTGGAAGCGTACATGAAAAAATTATCTCTTTAATTATAAAAAAAGAATACAATGAATTATTTTACAATTATAAAATGTTATTGGTAATGATTGACCTATTTTTTTATAATGTTGGGCTCT
>JRUX01000569.1:0-27863 GCA_001407235.2 Kudoa iwatai | reverse complement strand
AAAAAAAGTGTAAAATGTAATTTTTGTAGATTAAGTGTTGTTTTGAATTAATTAGAATTAGTAAGGGACTCCATATATCACTCTGTATGAGACAAAAATAATGTTGTTAGTTCAATTAAAAGAAATGCTCTATTTTTCAAATATCAATTTGTATGGAAATTTGTTATTCTATAAATAATTTTAGATATCATTAATGAATGGATATAGTTTAGTATATATCTATAGAATTGACAAAGTTACTACATATGTTTGACGTAGGATAGAGCTATAATTCCAATTAAACTATTAAAAAATGTAATTTTAATTTAATAATTTCAATTTATGCCATTTTTTGATTATAATAAAAAATGGAGAGTTTTAGACCATGTAAATAAAAGATTGCTTATTTCAATTGATCAGCTAGCTAATCAATTGATTGTTGATAATTTTTAATTTTTTATATAATTAAACCAATAGAATATCTTTAACATTCCTTTTGTAATTTTAAACTCTCTTTATCATTAGTGATACAACCCTATCAGTTATCATCTAGCATAAAAAGTAAACATTTGAATTTATATTCAAAACTATTTGTTATGTTATGGTATATATTGGTAAAATAAATTCTGCCACTTTAACTAATAATTTTAATAAACTTATTATCTCTAAAGCTAAAGAATTACTTACATCATTTACAGGATAGATTAAAGAATTTTTTCTACAATTGTTTGGCTAATTTATGGAGAGAAAGCCTTTTATACCCATAATATTTACTAATGCTACACTTTTATAGCGATGAAAATATTAAAATCTAAAAAATAATCAATTGAAAAAAAGAAAAGAGTAATTTAGAACTTTTTAAAGCTAAAACTTTTTTTATTTATAAACACATAACTAATTTAAACACTTAGTTTAAAATGATGTATAAAGGACAAATACTTGGTATAATATTTAAAAAATTTTTAAATATTTAAAAAAAAACTATAACTTTATAATCTTTAGATTGATACAATTCAAGTGGCTTAGAAACAACAATTAAGATAAAGTCCTCAAGAGGAATGTCATAACTATATAAAACCATACCATATGATTAAAACAATCAGCAAGTATCACATCATTTTCAAAGTGGTATTCTTTGTGGATATTCTGTCTACTTCAAAAGATCACGGTTTGAAATCAATCAAATTTTTATGGATTTTAAACATTCTTGTCATGTTTTAATGTATTTACTTGTAATAAATTTATAATACATTTACATCAATTTTTACTTTGTAAAACATGGTTTGATAAATTAAAGTGATCAACTGAATATTTAACAATAAAATGGCAACGACTAATAGCATTCGATGATCATCGCATCAACACGAGATGCATGATCGTAGATGATATGCGCAACCATTGCCACATTTGGTAGAGGAAGCGGGATGGTTGAATATCCATGTGGAAATATCCCAATAGCTGATATAATAATATCAAGAGACAACAAATTGGTAAATATAAAAAGTAGCTTATCTATTTACTATAAACATGTTTAAGATATTTAAATTTTACAGGATAGCAAAAGATAATATTCTCATATTCATCTTTAATGATAAATTCAACAGAAATACTATTCTAAAAAAATAATATGAGAAAAATTATTTGAATTAATTTTAATATTAATTTACTTTAAAAAAGAGATCATTATAACTTAATTTCAGTTTAATTTTAACCATATCATTCATATATATTGGACAGGTTATAATATCATCTAATAAACAGAGATCTATATCGTATGATTTTATGCGAATCCATTTATCTAATATTTTCACATAGGTATAAAAATGTAAAGATGATGAATTAGTATTTGATTGAAATATTATCCATAAATCTAATGTGTTATTGATATTAGATTGCTTTTGAATGTAACATATTTGTTCATAATTGCAATTATTTATTTTGAAACTTATTAAACGAGTCATATTGATATTATATGCTAAAAAATAGATAAAAAAACATATCAATAAGAAAGTATACTTGAATGGCATGTTTGAAATGGTTGACTATAGGATAAATGATCAAGACTGTAATATATGATAAATAGAAAAAATCCAAATCGTTTTGTTGTATACATTAAATACATCATATAATATTTGAAATAAGGATTAATATGACGTATTTACTTTAGATATTTCGTTAGCTAAATTTGTTGTCAGATATCTGTAAATCCTAAATAATAATAAGAAGTTTGATTTATAAAATGAAGACTATAATACAAGTATACCATAAATGTATTTATAGTTAGCTTTATTAATAAAAAATTCAATAGGATTAATACTGTCAAAAACATTATACGTATAGTTAATACTTGACAGGAAGTCTATAAACTATCTACAATATAGCATGGTGTTATATGTATGTTATTATTTAAATGACCACAACACCCAAATCTCTATTAAAATATACTATACTCACATTAAAGGAATAAATAATAAGCAGTTCAATATAGTATTATCAACATTGGTAAAAATATTATTACATATATTTGCAAATAAAATGAATATTTTTATTATATGTATTTTAAATGTTTTTAATAACCTTATAGAAATATAAAAAATATGTTTTTTGATTATTCAAATTAATTTTATTTATATTACAAAGAATAAATAATTAATCTATTTTTATTTTTACATAAAATAATATTTATTATTTTTTCCGTTACTATTCACATTATAATTGAATATTTGTAAATATTGTTAATATATAAACAAATGAATAATATCTATACTTGGTAGTATCCATAGAGTGAGTATTGGACTATCTAGTGCTTGATATTTTCTATCTAAATATTATACATTGATGAATAATAGCAGCAAAATGATTAAATACAATAGCCATATAGCTTACCTGTCATTCATACGCAATATTAGAACTGATCTTGTTGATTTTCATTCATATTTTTGTTATTTGTTACCTTATCCAACATATATTAACGTATTTATGTTGTGCTGTAATGGTGACTATAGCTATTGTAAAAATAATTCAACTTATTACCAAAAAAAACTATTACCTATAAAATATTTAATTTATAAGGTTTGTACATTTATAATCAATTGTATATTATTTACAATCCATAATTAAGTAAAATATACTAACAATGAAGCCGAAACTTTATTGTAATCCACTTTAACAAATCCATTGTTTGGTAAATAATAGTATTGAACTTTTTAAAGTTTCTTTTACATTAAATTCAATACATAAGAGATATCACTTATTATGCTACATTTATTCAAAGTCATATAGTAGATATATGCTCTGTTATGTGATTTTAAGCAAAGTTTGCCATCTTGATAATATTTTTAGATAATATTGCATATAAAGAATGGATTATAGTATATATTTATTAAAATAGCTACTATGTATATCAATTTCTTGTGTCTAAGCTTTTATGTTATCGATAATAATCAATAATAGTCAAATATATTAAACATTTTACGTATTTAATTCATATGATAACGTGTATAGACCATATAGCTTGCGCCAATTTTGCAATTGGTTATACAATATGACACTTATCTAATATCTAGTGTATAGCTTACGATATTCAATTCATATTTTATAATTTCAAACTACTATTAAACACCATATTTTTATACAGCTAATAATTCATACAGATGAATGATTTGATGTTAACAGAGATTTTTAAAAGTATGGCTGTTAATTGGTTTTTAAATAATTATATGATGTTTACGTCAATAAACTACTTGTATATATATTATTAAAAGGTATCTCTTTTTTTAATAAGCATTTTATATGTGATTCTTACTAAGTCATACAAAAATCTAGATATCTTTCATGTTTCATTTATTAATTTGCCACTTTTAATTATAACACATAAATAAATAACAAATTTTAATTTGAAAATACAACTATTTGGTACATTCAATCCAAATAATGTCTCACATATGCATATTAACAAATATATAAGCATAAAATTAGAATAAATTAGTAATTTATCTTGGTTAATACTTATTAAATGAATAATAGAGACATTATGTTATTCCTTGCATATTATTAGTTTATTAACATGAAAAAAATAACAAAATATAAAATTATATTATTTTAAAGCAGAACAATTAGCCACCTTTAATAAATGTTATCAATTTAACATTACTTTAGTCTTTTTATGAGATAAATGATTATAAATAATGAAATTATTACTTAATTTACGTGATAAATCTTTTAAAATATAGTAAAAATATGCAATCAATCCACTAAATATATTCTAACTAGTGTAGAGACACAAAAACCTTTATGATTATTTTTTAAATAATTTATTTAAAAAAAATGGTAATAATTAAAAATTGTACAAAAATAATACCTTAGTTTATAAATTTAACATTAACAATCAAAAGTATGGTTTATAAGGAATAATTAGCACTTAATGATTTAACTTCCTCATCAATAGCTTCTAATCTATTCATTAAATCATCCATTTGATCAAATATTTTTATCATTTCATCTTTATTTTATTAGAAATAATACAAATAATGTTAACATTACTTGTTTTTTTGAGCAAATTGTCTACTAATACTTCCATTGGATCAATTTTGTTTTGAAGAACTTGTACAGTTTGAATGGATATTTTTGTATGAATTTCATTACACTTTTTAAAGCGATTACGGCAATTCTTTTTTTTTAAATTAAATTATTTTTTCTTATTGATAATATAAAAATTACTTTCATTAAAAATGCATTAATTGTTTCAATGGTAATGTATTTCTTCTTACTAAAATCAGTAATTTTTTGATGTTGTATGACGCAATAGTTTTACTCTTTAAACAAAATAAATTTTTCTTCTAATTCCTTAAAATCAATTTCTGCCATATTCAAGTTACTCATGTCTAACAACTCAATTGATAAAAATAGCTAATTCTAACTTCGTAATTACTCGTAAAAAGTTATCTAGCTCAAAAAAATTTTATAACTTAAATCTGCTAAATTTTCTATATCAATTTCAGTTTCTTAATGTTATTAATATAAAGCCAGTATTTAAAATATTTTATCATTTATTTAAATGCTTGATTTGTTTTAAAATTATTAATTAGCAATAATGGATGACAACCATTTCTTTAAAATTCAGATTTTATTAATATTTGAGATAAATAATGGAGATTTAATAGTAATTAAAGTGACAATACCATCTTAGTTTATGCAATAGATCACTACATGTATGAAATAGAATATAAATAGTATTTAATTTTTCATTTCAACCACAAAAATTGACACATTAATTAATGAAACCAAATATATAACTCAGACATACAAACTATAAAAAAATATATAAAAAAGTACTATATTATAAATTGCTGCAAAGAAAAATCTATAATCAAAACTAGCTACCATTATGTAAAGCTTACTTTATTAAAAACTAAATTTAATATGTTTTAACATTTAAAATACATTTTAATGTAAAAAATTAAAACATATTAACAAGGCTGAGGACTATTTTAACAGTGAAAAGGTTTTAAAAATGTTATAAATATCATTGTACCTAGAACAGGTTCTTTTTCAAATATTGGCTATATATTGCAGGAATTATTTGAATTAAATAAATCCAATAGTTTCAGGTAAAATTCTAACACTATTCACGTGGACAGTATTACCGATAATTTTCGGAAGTATTTGCTAGAAGAAATTATTTTGTGAATATATTATTTTATATTCAATTTTATATGGTAAAACTTTTATGTATAAGAATTCATTTTAAAATTTATTAATAGGCATATTTCAAAAATGATTTTATTTTACCAAAAAATGATTCCCCTTTTTTACTGAATAAACACATTGACTATATTTTGTCAATTTATAAAAACTACGATAAAACACCTGTATATAAATTATTATTACTATTATTTGATTTATCTATAGGAATTGTTACTAATGGAGCATATTAAAATCAATGCTATTTTATGGGTGTTAACATCATTGGATCTATTAGGAAAGCTTGATCAAATAGATAAAAATTCAATAATATATTTTATAAAATCATGCTATAATAATGATGGTGGATATGGTCCAGCACCAAATTTTTCCTCTTCACTTTTATCTACTCTTAGTGCTCTTCAAGTATTTCATATTTTAATTATACATAATGAATTTAAAAAATTTATCATATTATATAGTATTTTTCTTATTATTGTATATAGGCCTTAATTATACTTGATAGTTTTTCACATGTAAATTATGAATCAACATCAAATTATGTTGCATCACTACAACAAGCAGATGGATCATTTTTTGGTGATATTTATGGTATGTGTTATATTATAAGTTTGTACAAATGTTTATTGAACACATAATTAAGGTGAAGTAGACACTAGATATCTTTACTGTGCTGTTTGTTGTCTCTTTTATATGGTATATTTTAATTAAAAATATCCATTTAATAGCATAACATTTTTATAGAATACTTTGCACTTGATTGATAAAAAAAAAGCAGTAGATTATATAATTTCTTGTATGAATTTTGATGGTGGATTTGGTGTAAGTCCTGGTGATGAGTCTCATGCGGGACAAGTTATTATTATCTATCTTGTACCATCCCAAACTTTCATTAGGTTTTTTGCTGTATTGCATCATTAAAAATACTCAACTCAATTAATCGAATCGATTCCAATAAAGTGGGGGCATGGTTATGTGCTAGACAATTAGCAAGCGGTGGATTGAACGGTCGTCCTGAAAAATTACCAGATTTATGCTATTCATGGTGGATTATTAGTCCAATTATCATACTTAACAAGCTAGATTGGATATCTAAAGTTTAAGATAATATATTATTGATAATTTTAAATATATATTTTTTTAGGATAACCTTATTAAATTCATATTAGATTGTCAAGATGTAGATCGTGGTGGATTTACAGATCATCCTGGAAATGAAGTATTTTTTCTCATTTTAATATAATTTCAACAAATATATAGCCAGATATTTACCATACTCATTTTGGACTATGTGGGCTTTCACTTGTCAATTTTTCACCTCAAAATATCCAACGCATACATCCTGTATTTTGTCTATCTTATTCTTCAATCCAACGCTTGCTTAAAGAAAGAAGTAAAGATATGGTTAGGTTTGAAATATAAATGATTGATTCTTTGTATTATAAGTATTTCATTACCAATATTTATCATGTATTCATTATACATTTACTACTTTAAATATTATTTTGATAAAAATTGAATAAACTTATAAAAAATCTAAATCCTTTTTTTATTTTATGATATAATCAAAATAACAGTTTATTAAAAGCATAAAATACTTATTTATAATATTATTACACCATTTGTTGAATAAAACAAATTGTTTTAACCTCATGAGTTTGAGATTTACGTTATTACTTGTAAATTCAAATAAGTTTACAATTTCTTTAGCCTTACACATTTGGCTGGGACTTATTTTACTTATTTCTGTAGATCTCGATTATTCTTATTGGAATAAAATATGATATTTTAAATTTCTATTAGTATGTTCTAATTATCAAAAATTTATAATAAGATTCACAGAGCTGGCGGATCGAATATTTAAATAAACCTTACTACTTCAAATACAATGTCTACAATATCAATCTTTTTTTAAGATAAACACTATAGTTTTCGCATTAAGATTTTCATCACAATGTATAATATGATTTTATTAGCATGCATAACCAACTGCTGTTAGTACTAATTCAAACACCAAAAAATCATCTATTCTCAACCATAAAATAAACTTACCTATACAATTATAAATCATACTGTATCTAATTAAACTTGATGTAAATTCTGCTATAAATAACCAATCCAGTAAAACTAATTTCAACCAATTATAATATAGACCATACAATTCTTAACCTTACTTATTAATGAATTATGCCATAAAAAAGCTTGCAAATAAGAATTTGAGCAGCTAAAGATTCAACAAAAATCTTTTACTACCAACAAACACAGCCAAATAATCTTATAAGTTTATTGTTTACAAATACAAAACATAAAAAGTTAAAAATCTATGCTATTAAGAAAAAAGTATGATTTTATAGCTCTAGGTATTAATTAAATGCATTAAAAATACATAACAATAATATGTGTGCTTTCTACACTAACAAATACAAAAAACCTTACATAAATAACTATTAAATAATAGATTTGAGCTTATTTTTTATTTCTTTCGGCATATCTCTAAGCATTGACTTAACTTTTGTAAGATTTTGTCCCTTACAATTGACATCCATAGGTTTAATAAGAGTACCAGCATTAGTTTGAATTTTAGGCTCAACAATATGCCTAAAAGTTTTTGGTGTATTAAATAGAAGACCAATTGGTTGTCGAATACTACTGTTGAATATGTGTTTATCATTAGCATAGCCTCTTGGAACTTTTTTTACCTACGATAAAAGTATTAAAATGAAAACAACTAAATACTTACCATAAGGTTATCTAATTTTTTATTGGCAACATCATTTTTTATAACCAAAGGTGGGATAGGATCTTTTTTGTATATATTTTTTTTAGTTTTTCGTTTACGTGAACGATTAACAGTTTTATTTGTCTCTTTGGAAGGTTGAGCTGAAATCCATGATCCCCAACCAGGTATACTTTTACTGTTGCTAGAATTAGATAAAAGTTGGTCTTTCAATCGTTGTTTATTTGAATTTATATCTTGAGCAAATTCTCGACCAATTACGTTATCACCAAATGCGTCTACTATATCTCTCATTTTTGCCTCTTCTTCAGATGTATTAATAACTTGAAATGGGTTACTAACCTTATATGTGCTATCTCTTTCTTCATCACAATCTGAACTATTTATAGATTCTGGTTCTGACTCAGTGAATAGCTCTATATATATATATACAAAGAAATATATAAGCTTAAATAAAATACCATTTTTTTCTTCAGTAAGTAGCATGTGAGTTTCGTTATTAATCATATCATTGTTAATTTCATCTATATTTCGTCTAATGGGAACTAATCTTTTAAAATGTGCCTTAGGATCATTATCAAAATCGTCATCAATTTCTATTGATTTCATTTAATATTAGAATACAAATATAATTTACCATATGCTTTATCTTTTTTGATTTCTTCAGTAAACCATGGATTGTTTTTAAGATTAAGCCTTTCTTGCAAAGAAAGTTTACACTCATTATTATTATGTTCTTTATTGTCCATAACACCACCATATCCTAAAACTTCTTCATCATCTTCACTATCCATATTTACTCCTTTAGTATCATTTAAAAGTTTTTTTCCGGTATCTTGATGCTGAATAAGAGCTTCTTTTGCCTTTGAGAATAATAATATCAATAAAAAATAAATACGTAATGTTGTTTTTAAACAAAAAATATTACATCTGGCAATTTCTGGCTTAGATTTTTCATACGTTTTTCCCAACCAGATCCTTTTTTGTGTTTCAATAAAGCTCGCTCAGTAGCTCTAATAGTATCCATTTCTTCTTGAGTTTTACTAGACTCAATAGTGATTTCATGCTTTTTCTTTAACATACGTAAACGTCGACGAAAACTTTATAATATTAATTTTAACAAAAGTATCGTTTTTTTATAAAATCACTACTTTTTACTCTTTATTCTACGAATATATCTATTTTTAGCAACCAAATTCATTTCAAACATCCTAAGTTTACGATATTGATTTCGTTTTTCAATAGCTTTTTCAAGTTGTAATTTATGAAGAATTCGTCGTTCTTTATTAGACAATTTTCCTATAAGATCAACCAGCTTGTTGTCAATAGTAGGATTATCTGCCTCTTTTTTTATTAAAGACTCATCATTTTTAACCTAAAATATTTAAATGATATTGATTAAAATTATAAAAAAAATTACCTTTAACCAGTCGTTTATAGTTGGTTCTAATATAATTTGACTGGATGAATTGAAGTTTAATTTTTTTGCCTAAGTTTTAACATAAAATTACATTATTTTCGTGATAACTATTTAATAAAAATTATGTACATCTCTATTATGGTTAATAACACCATTCCATTCGTTCATTTCTTTTATATTAGTTTTATAAACATATTTTCTAGTTCGCTATACAAAATTATTATTAATTACTTTAACATTATTTTATTAGACACAAACTTTTTCAACACTTGACTTATTCTCAGGTATTACACATGGTTGATATTGTTCAATTGATTTCTACAATTAAAATTGATAATATTTTGATACACATTTATTTAAGAACATACTGTTGCTTGCTTAAATTTCTTAACAGTTTTGTTATCCATACTAGCCAATAACTCTTCCATAGAAACAGTATTGGATGAATTCTTTCCTTAAAATATTATATTAATAATTACATTGGTTTACAGTTAAACGAATCAGCATACTTTTATATAAAATAGTTGCAACTTCATCTTCTTCATTTTTATCTTTTAATCTAATTAAATTTGAATTTATTATTATTTTAAATTATAATTAGTTTATTATTGTTGTATTGATTACTTTGGTACTACTTTTCCAATGGTTGATTCTAAACTTTGAAGCAGCGTATCATTTTTTATTATATCATTCTTTTTCTATATTGCATAATTAACTGTTAGCATGTATGTATGTAAAAACTTTACAGTTTTTTTAAGTTTAACATCCAAAACATCCATACCCATATTCGCAAATTCCACGCTTGCGCATAGCTTAGAACTTGAACAACGTGAATTCGGGCGTTGCTATGGTGATAGATTAATTTTGTAGTAACTTGCTTGCTACCTAAATAAAATAACTATTTCATATAATTACTGCGAGTATAGAAAATATGATATCAATGGTAATGTGATAGTTATTACGTAGATAGTTACGATGCCACTTACTGTTCCTATACAAAAAATCTTTTAAAAACTTATTGTACATTTTTTAGTTATAACCTAAAAATCAATTGGTCGAAACGAATTACAATTATAATTGACATTTTCAAATGCTGAATTACTACCTTAAAACTTGGATTGTACATATTTTAATAATAAACAAATGAAGGAAGGGACAAAACACTTAGTAAAATAGACATACATCTGTGACTTATTATTATTTATAGTGATTGTTCATTTTCATATAATTATATTTAAATCAAATATAAATAAACTTAATAAGGAATAGCAACCTATAAAATATAACATTGTTATTATATTAATACATTGCTTTCTAAATATAATATGTAGCATTAGTCATTTACTATTAGAATAGGATATTTTTAAAGGTGATTTAGCAATTATTGGTATTTTTTATAAAAAGCTTAATTATACTGAAATATAAATATTACTCTTTGCTTATTCATTTTAAAAATATTCAATCTGATTAAGCTTTTATTAATTAACTGAGCTAGAGTTAAAAATAATAAAACAAAAAATAGGATTTTTAACAAAAAAGGTAAATTATTTAAAAGAAATTATTTTATATGTGCTATTAAAATTATCTACTACAGTCTAACACAATGTATTATTACAAAGGTAGTATATTTGAATTAAACTTTCACACTTTAGGGTTTTTTAGTTGATAATCTTTTTCTTAATGTAAAGAATTTAAAATAAATAGTAATAATATACAATACCAAGGTCTTCTAGATTAGTTGTATCGTGTTTAATTATTCTTTTCATGGCAGGTATATCTAACTTTGGAACTAGAGATATTATGAAATTATTAATATGTTGATTTAAATAAAGTTACTTCCTTTCTTAGCATACGATTCATATTCTTTCACTTTAGAAATAGCCTTTCGAATTCTTTGCTTCATTTATAAAGCAAATAAATTCATGTAAAAAGCATATATACTACAAAAAAGGTATCAATACCATTTCTTTATTAAGTGGATGATCCTCTATTGGTACTCCATTAGATGAAAGCATAACTACACGTATCATATTATTAAACAACCTCAACAATAACAAGGTTACTCCAGTAAAATGAATTAATGAGATAGACTATAAGAGCAGCCAACCGTGCTCTTTTTAATGGAGACATCTATTTTAAAAATAAAAAAATTATTCATATAAAAAATAGTATAATTTTATAGATTAATCAAAAGAGAATTCCGTAGCATTCAATAATTGAATAGTTCACAGTATTCCTAATATTACAAACTATTATTTAAAATACTTTTTCAAATTTTTCCATAAAATTTTCATTTAATATGGGGTTAATTTTATTTAATATTTCAATTAATCCATCTTTTAAGGTTTTTAATTGTTCGATAGTGCTATTTACATCCATCTCATCAAAAAAATATTTACGATTTTGCGCAAGCGCATAAACTAGATGGCTTGTTTCGTAGTTGGTGTAGTCAACTGCTAAATGAATTATTCTAGTAAAGTTATTTTAAAAATTAATGAGTAAATAATAAATGGATTTATATAATGATATTGGATAGATGTTTTTAGTGTAGAAATAAGTAAATAATGGTTGTCTATATTTATTCGCATGCGCATAAGAATGAATTTTTATATGCGTAGTAGTAGTAGATGATGCAAAAGTTATAAAAAAGAGAGATCTAATATGTATTTAAGAAACTTTTATTAAAAGAATGAATCTATATGTGAGTTAATATTTTATATTATTACTTATCATAATCGTATATGACAGTTAAAAATCTTGTGCATCATTTGATTACTTTCTTTCTTTTCAACTTTAGGTACACAAGAAATGTTACAAAAAAAAGAGGGATATAAATTATTATTAAATAATAAAGGTGGCTCATTTTTATTCTGTGACTGCCAATATTACGTTCATCCATTGCACAAACAATAGTCACTTTAGTTGACAATATGGTATGATTGTATATACTTGTTGTATAGCACTCTATATTAAATTTATATTTTGAGGAATCTTTGCATGAATAGCTTAGAAAATCTTCATTTAAATGAAAAAAAGTTGTGCCATCAATTGTATAGTTGAAAGTTGTATTATAATTTTCATGAAATAATGATACTGCATAGCATTTAAATATAAATGAAGTATTATCAAAAACAGTAACAGTTTCATTGTGTAAAATTAAAAAGTTATTGAACTGTTTGAGAATTAGGTAGGAATAGGCGTAATTATTTTTTGTTATGTTATAAGCAAAACTAGTAGTTTCTTTTCTATCTTCCAAATCGATGATTTCACCAAATTCATTTTCCAAATCACTTTTCCAAAAGTCTAAAATGATTTTATTGCACAAGAAATAGTAATTTAAAAAATTTTAGTTACTATCAAGTTTATTGTAGTCTTCTGATGGTATAACTTTTATATCAATACCACCAAATTTTCCATTACAATTGCATACTATAGTAACTACTGGTGGAAATGTGGATTTTTTTAAAATATCATATCGATATGTTTTATTATTAGATAACATTTGTACCAAATATGCGTCAATAATGTCAAAATTTGAAACGTTTACACTTAAAGCACATTTGTTATGTACATTGCATGTGAATTCAATGTTTGATGTGGTAAATTGTACAGAAGAGCATTCAAATGTATTGAAATCTATGGTTGAAAATTATTATGGTAGATAAAAAGTTGTTACCAAACAGATAGAATGTAGGTGTCTTAATTGAAGTGTAAAAGGTCTTTATATCCTTTTTAATGCAGAGTTTAAAATGTAAATATGCTTCATCTAGATATTGATCTGCTTGTAGTGTAATAGTGTGGTTATCACTATGTACTACGAGAAATGAAAACCAATTATTAACCTGTAGCTCGAGTTTATTTGTAGATGATACTGTTAATAATATGTATTTCATTATAGGATTTTTATTGATACAATGAATAAGCATGTAATCATATTTGATACTGCTATTTTTATTTTTTAATTGAATTTGGATGTCAATTAACTCTCCTATACGTTTAACGTATGAATTATTTGGTGGAAGCACAGTAACCGTAAACAGCTCTTCATTATAGCTATATTCCTCATCTAAAAGTAATCAAATAATATATATTAAGGTAATTTACATCATAATAATAATAATAATGATAAAAGTTTATAATTATACCATTATTGAAACATGCAAAGGGATAAAATAGAATAATGAAAATCAAATAACCACTTTTCATATTGCAACCTTGCTATATATAGCCTAATTACGAGCAATCTAAGCTTTATATACTCGTGGTCTCATTTTTATATTTTTTTTTAATATTGTAAATATTAAAATAGTATTTACAATATAAACTCAATAAATATATTGTTACTAAGTAGATTTGATTAAAACATTGCGGAATTCAACTAATTTATTCATTATTTTCAATATTAATTGTAAACATATTATAAATTATAGGTCCCATTTTCTAATATAATACTCTTAATATCATGTTTAATAAGATTTTTGATAATATCATTATGCAATATGAAATTTTTATTGTTGCGCCATAACGTTTATAATTGTTATGTAGAATGGTTTAAGACAACAAGTTTAATTACATTTTAAAAAGATACTTTTTACTTTGTAAATAATAAATATGGTCATTTAAAATTTCAATAAATATGACAATTTTATAAGATTAGTTTCTCCTTAAAATAAGATCATCAAAATTGATATTATTTTATTTTCTATTGTAAATACATTCAAATACCCAAACTGAAAATATAAAGGTTTTACATTGTAAAAATTGATTTTAAACCACGTGTCACATATATTAATTAATAATTTTTTTATTATATTTATTGTTATATTTTTGTGTAGTTATAATTATTATTTTAAAATAATATATTAATTAAAATAGTTACAATTGGAAGGAAATTTTTTGGTTAGATTTTATAATTTATTAACTTTATTTATTTTTAATAAAATATTCACCTTATTATATTTATAAATAATCGAATTTTATTCATTAATTTTAAATATAGTGTATATAGATACGCTTAAATTTGACAGGGAGTACTCCATTCTTTATGATGTATCTTAGCGTAGTATTTCCATAAATTCTTGTTCAAAAAATGTATATCTTGCTATATCAGGATAGTTTTGATTGTACAAGTTGAATTGAACTTTGGTAAGCACAAAAGTAAATACAATTAAACAAACGAATGTTCGATCAAATGATATGGATAATATCAATTAGATTTTTATTTTTCAAACTATTGTTTGCATTATATTTTACAAATTCAATCATTTTACTTAAAGAATTCTAATTTAAGCTGTTTTACGTCTTTAAAATTCATTCCTGAAAAGCATACTACCAAATTTTAGCTAAAAATAATTCCTTAGCTTATTTATATACTAATAACTTGAATAAAAACTAAAAAACTTTGTGAATATGAACAATTAGTCACATGACTGTTTCAAAAATATGGTTTTGGATATAATTGAGTTGGCATAGTTCATACTTTTTATGGTAATAATGACTAAAAAGTACAACTATTAATTTATATTATCTTTAATTTTTATTTACAATAACATTTATTAGAAATATGAATAATAGATTTATTAAATAACAATAATTAAGTTATTTTATGATAGTCATGTATTTTACTGCTATAATAGAAAGAATTGTCTGGTACCTAACATTATATCAATTAAATATCTAAGGTTTATTTCAACCAAAAAATTTTCAATTTAAATGATGGTTTTTTAAAGAATCAAAGTAAATTATAAACTTTGAATTTAATGAATTAAGGTATATACTTTTTATAATTGTACAGAAAAACAATTGATTATTCTTAATTTTTAAATAATAAATAATTATAATAAATAGTCGAATAATTTGAAGAAATATAATAATTTAGAATTTATTTAATAATGATCATATTTAAAAAGTGCATTATTATTTAATCTAAGGATATAGAATTATTTTTAGAACTATTTGTTAAAGTTTTTGCACTTTTTTTAATATTTTCTATTTTGCAATTAAATTCTCAGTATAAAAATAAATATTAAATTGTTTTATCTATTCAAACGCATAAATTATATATTTATTCAAAAATATATTGCTTTTAATATAAATATTAGAGAAATTTAAAAAAAATATCTTTTTAAATGCTATGGTAGCATAATACTTTATCATAAAAATGTTCTACTCCACTATTCTAAATAATTTAGCTCCATATTTAATTTATAGTTCATCATTTCTAGATATTATACGATATTAGTTTATAATTTAGACGCTTTAAGTACTTTTCAACATATAAAAAGAGATAAAATAAAATTATAGCATATAATTGAATATAACTATCTACATAAAAGACTATTTTATAATTTAAAGGATAATTTTATACTTGAAATAAAGTATTTATTTAGTAATTAATATCAATTTTATTTATTTAAAAACGTATAACAAGTAAATAGTGTTTTTTTCAATATATAATCTTAAAAATCTTTAAGATCATATAATCATTAAACAAGTTATTTATTGTTTTCTACCAAAATATTAATTTATTTTAATATTTTGTTTAATATTCATTTTTTAAAAATTTTTTGGACTTGACTAAAATATGATAGTAAATGAATTATTATTTAAATCTATTTATGGTTTATTTTTGTATCAATGGTTTGTTCTGTGTGTATGTGCAGCAGATATATTAAGATTAGAAATGTTGAGAAAGCATTGATTTAAATATATCATTATTTATAATAGCTATAGATTCTTAAATGAACGATAGATAGTTCGGCCATTAAGAGGCATAATAGTACGAAAATTGTTGAAAAGAAGGCCATTTTTTGAAGGACTATGAGGAGTTTTAAGTTTTCTTAATTGTTTTAAGAATTTAAATGAAGCACAAATTGGATTTTTCATAATAAACCACTGCACATTTTCACTAAAGTTAGGTGTAGTTAAGCTACCTTTATAGGTGTAGTAGTGATTTGAATCATTTGGTAGAATGTTTCTAATATTAATGTCATCATCACTTTTAAAAATTGTAAATGGCTTTACAGAATTTTCAACATGTTTAAACAACTAAAAAGATATGAATTATTAAAAAATATGATAATAAATGTATAATAATATAACAATAGTGTCAAGGAATGGGTTTTTTGTTGTACAACTTTTTCTAGCTTCAACAAGTAGACCAATAACAGCAATTCCATATTTTCCATACATAGCAGATGTTATATTCATATAGGTTGTGTTCCAATGAACTAAATGTAATTCTGCAGAATAGGATTCATCATTAATGTAATGTTCTGAACCATAATCATTATGTAATCCCCAATGCATATGAAACTGGGTCATGTAAAATATGGATTTATTTATTGTAATAAATGGAGGATTGGATTCATTTATTAAGGGAGAATATTTCCAAATTATAGTATGTCCATTATTTTCATAGGTAAATTTAGATGGTGAATAGTTAAATTGAAGAAATTTATGTGATAATCTTTTATCATAGACAGTTTTGCATGTGGTTATCATAATAGGGGACTGAAGGGATAATTGTTCATTAGAGTTAGTATCTAATCGATCATTGATATTTAACGTTTTAGATATGTGACAACAAGTAAATTGACAGTTTTTATTAGTTTCTGAATTCATATATATTTTAATCTACATAAATAAAAGAAACATATTTATTTATTGTTTATAGCATATTTTTATAATAAAATTTTAGATTTATTTAAATTAATTCTTTTTTAAATATAAATATCCATTTATAATATAAAAACTTTTATTTTATATTTGTTATATTTATCAATTTATGGAAAAACAAGTTTAATAATATTATAGTAGAAAATTTAAGTAACTATTTTTTTATATAGAATTTATTTTTTTTAATATCATAAAAATTATTTAAATTTATTAATAATTTTTTTAATAATAAATTATGAATTTAACTACTTTATTTAATTTTTTTTTATTAAAAATAATCAATTTATCGATAGTTATTATTTATTAATATACAATCTATTGATATAATTATTTTTATTACATTGACATTTTTAAAATCTGAAATTTCCTTTGCTATTATTATATCTAAATATAATTATAAATATTTTTATAATAGAATTACTTGTATAGATAAAAAAAACTAATGCAAATGCTAAGCTTTTTAGTACATTCATTTTTTAGTTATCTCTATGGGTACAGTAATTTTTAAAATTTGAATAATATTATTTAAAACAATATGATATTAAATAACGTTTATAGTCATTCAATTGTGCAATAATAATAATAATACTTGCTATTGTGTAATCTCAAGATAATTTCATTAGAATGCTAGACAATAAATTATAGTTTAATTACTAGAAATTATTTCTATTTATCTAATAATTATATATAAATAATAGAAAAAAATGATACTATTGTATAAAATAAAAGTTAACTATTATAATGAATTAATAAATATACTAATTTAATTGTTATGTTAATATTTTATTGATCAAAATATCTATTATTGTTTTAATAAAAATATAACTAGGGTATGTTATATATTATTATATAAGATAAAATTAATTGTCATATATACATATATTGATAAATTCCCAAAATACTTAGCTAACAATTGATTATCTTGTGATTTTAAAAAATAACAACTATTTAAAAGAAAGTATAGCTATAGAATGTATTTAAAAAATACATAAAAATAATATTTATTAAAGAAATTTATACTAAAAGTTGTCAGAATAATTAGTAATTAAATAAAAATAATAACACTAAATATTTAAAGAATATATTTTTTAAACTATTCTAAGAGAATCATAACAACAGTTAAAACTATTTTATCATAATATTAAAAATTAATAATACTAATACATAATAATATATGATTAAATTAAAATTAAACATGTTTAGAAAAAAAAATATAGACTAAATTTACTATTTTGTAACTGAAATAAATGTTAATTTTAATATATTAAGTATAAATATGAAATATGTCTTTTTTTTAAATAAACTAAAATTTAAATAATTAATTAATTTAATAAAGAATTAAATAATGATACGATAAAAAAGGAATATAATAATAAAAGTATAACAAGAATCATAGCTATTATGTATTAAATTAATAAATCATATAAAATTAGTAAAATCAATTAAAAACTAACTGATATTAATACTAGTAATAGTTTTTTATAGTTTGTATAAACTTTTAGTGGAATATTATGCCTAATTATGAATTAAAAAGATGGCTGTTTAGTACTATCACAATATATTGATAAATTAATTAGCTCTTTATAATTTTATAACTAACTACATGTTAAATATTTAGCCCAAATTTATAAACTAGTCTATTATTTTAGCTTTCATTAAATTTTATTATAATAAATAATTAAATATATATAAAAGTAAAACTTGATTGAACATATAGTTAAATATAATACATAGATATTTATTGATTAATATTAATAAAGATAATTTTTCAATTTTTATAATAATTAATAAAGTTAGAAATTAATAATATTAATATTAAAAATTTATTTATAACTACAAAAAAATGTTATTAAATTCAATACAATTGATTGTTAATATAGTAAAATTGTATAAATTTTCTATTTTAGTGAAAATATATATATATATTTATATAGATTAATACTTTATTAGATAAATAAAAGTATATTGAGCTTAAATTAATAAAATAAAATTATAATAATATTTTATATATAGAAATAAATTCCATTTTATAATTTGTTATTATATTGGCCTTTGAAATTGACTAAGTAATAATTTTATTAACATTGCAATATATATATAAATGAAATGAATGTTTATTTTTATAACCATTAATAGGTATTTTCAAAAGAATCAATAAATAATAAGCATATAAAGTGTGTTAAGAGTAGTATTTTAATAGTATTTAATTATTTAAACTATTAAATGATCTGTATACAATTCTTCCATTTAATGGCATAATATTACGAAAATTATCCATAACAAAACCACCATGATTTTTATCATTATCAGTCTTTAATGAGCGTAATGCATCTAAAAACTTGAATGAAGCACATATTGAATTTTTCATTACAATCCATTTTGCATTTTCAGTATATGGAGAAGTTGTTAAACTTCCATTATAGTAATAGTATTTATTAGGATTTTCTGGAAGTATTTTATTCAAATCAAGTAATACATATTCTGATTTTTGATTTGGAGTCACAGCATTAATTACATGAGGAAGTAACTATTTAAAAAAAACAAATTAAATTTCAAACAAATAACCTATTAAAATAGATATACATTTGTATCGAGAAAATCATCATCTCGAGGGCAATGTCTACTGGCTCGAACAAATATAGCAATAATAACTATGCCATTTTTACCGGACATGGCAGCATCTACTTTAGAATATGATATATTCCAATGAATAAGTTGCAATTCTGCAGCAAATGATTCATCATTAAGAAAATGCTCAGATCCTATTTCATTATTAGATCCCCAATGTATTTGAAATTGAGCTAGTTTAAATGTTCTAGTTTCTGGTTTATTTCCTGCTATATTAATAAGAAGAGATTTTTCAAATACAGCTGATTTTTGAAATATCCACTTAAGTAAGGTTCCTGTATTTATATATCGAAAATAGGCAACATTGTAATTAGTTTTTAAAGGATATTTTTTGATTTTACTATTGTAAACTGTTTTACATGTAGTAATCATGATAGGGGATTGACTGGATAGTTTTGTTTCATCATATTTATCCATTCGAGCAGATAATTTTAAACGTTGTGATGTATCACAACATTCTTTAGAGCATTTAGAGCTATATGGATTATCATTTTTAGGGACAATACTCTATATTAAATTATTACTACCATATATAGTTCAATGTTTTATATATTTTTAGCAATTAAAATACATTAATATTTTTTTCAATACTTTAATTTAATCGAAAAAATTTTCTCATAAAATATTTTTTACTTCAAGTATCTATGGTTACGGTTATTACTAATTTAAATAGTAATAAAAGTCAATTATAATTATAAAAATATTGTCTATATTTTTTCTTTTAAATAAAATATATACCAATATACAAAAAGGCAATAAAATAGTAAATTTATATTAACTTATTAATGATATATTTTACAAAATAATAGCTATAATTAAAAAAAATTACATCCAAATCTTTAGAATCAGTACTATTTGCTAATTTTGCAGCACCTTAATTAATTATAATATATATATATAGATTAACTAAAATATATACCAATAATTTGTACAATAAGTAAAATGCACTTGATCATTTTAACAGAATATACGAGTATTTTAAAATCTTACCATGTATTTATTAATGATCTAATTAATAATATTAATTTAAAAAATCAATTCATTAAAACATACATTTTTAACTAAATTATCAAAAAAAAATAGCTAATTTTTTAACAAAATTTTTAATAAAATCTAAGCAAAATTTCTCACCTTAGATAAACATTAATTATAAGCCATATCAACATTTTTATTGTAAACAAATCGTTTCTACATGAAAAAAAGAATAAATTTTCTATTTTGATTGAATTATAACTGCTATATTTATATAAATTTATATTATTTGCTTATTGGTTTGTTATTTTTTATTAAATTTAAATAATTTAATAAAAAAAACAAGGTATTAATATGAATATAAGAAATAGTTAAATTAAATTTATTAATATGAAAAATAATTTGAAAATAGATCATTAGACATTATTTTATCTTAATTAATCAAGTAAAAATACCATAATGAATTCATTTCAATAAGTTAAAATTTATATCACCAAAATATACCAACAAAAAATTAAAAAAAAAGTCACTTAACAAAAAATAAGTAGTAAAACAATTATTTACAAGCAAATAATAGAATAGATTGGTACTTTTTTAATATACTACTAAACATTTTCTACCATAAATTACTTTAAAAAAAAATTAATAATATAAGAAAAGGTTTCCTTAAATATTATCAAACTATACAACACCTCAAAATTATTAAACATAGTGGCATATGTATCTAAATCATAAAACAAACAATTAGTACGAAGTAACTAAAGTACATTTAAAATAATACGATAATGTTGTTATTAAAATAATAGGATAATATATAGAATTTTATTCCATTAAATTATAGAAAGATCGATAAACAACTCTTTCATTTAATGGCATAATATTTCTAAAATTGCTTTTTAGTAGTCCATCTCCATGAGTTCCTCCACTAGTTTTAAATGAACGCAATTCATTCATTAAACTAAATGAAGCGCATATTGGATTTTTTAAAACAATCCATTTCACATTTTCAGTATATGGTGGTGTTGTAAGACTACCATCGTATGTGTAATAGTCGGAGTAATTTTTTGGTAAAATATCTTCTATATTAATAGCATCAGTTTCAAACTTTTTATTTGGATTTATTGCATTATTTATGTAACTTGAAAGCTTTAATATAACAAAATTATATATTATTTTAATTAGTATGTTAATAATGGAGAAAATAATAACCTTAGAATCCAGAAAATTGTCACCTTCAGCACAATTTTTACTAGCTTTGATAAATATGGCTAAAACAACTAATCCATCAGTTTCCGTCATTGCTACATCAGCATTTAAATATAATGATGAATTCCAATGCACAAGATGTATCTCTCCAGAGTAGGATTCATCATTGATAAAATGCTCAGAACCAAGCTCATTGTTATAGCCCCAATGGAAATGAAATTGTGCCAGTTTGTATTCGTGTAAATTAGTTGTAGCACCACCTAATCTTAGAGAAGGTATTTTATCTTTACTTTGTGATTTTATATAGTCAAATTTTATAGTATGACCATTATTTTCATATTGAAAAAATGCTGGATAGTAATGAATTACTAGAGGGTTTTCTTTAAGTCTACGATCATATACACTTTTACATGGTGTTATCATTATTGGTGATTGTGTTGATAGTCTACTATTGTCAGCTCTATCTAAGCGATCTATTACTGCTAGTCTTTTAGATTTGTCACAACATGGTGAAGAACAGTATGGTGTTTCTATGGGTTGCATTTTTGATTGTTTCTAAATAACTGTAAATAGATAGTAAAAAATGTTAAATTTTATATTAATTTTTGCAGCTTTTCACAACTAAATCACTTATACATATCAATTTAAACTAATAAAATGAATATCTATTTGATTATTTATTTTCATACATTAAAATCTTTATTGTAATAAAATGCTCTATTAATAAAAATTATATGACTAAATTTCTTTAAAAACATTTTATAATGTCTTAAAAATAAATGAAACAAAATCTATAGAAATATTAATAATTGAAAAAATTAATTATAAATGATATTGGTTAGTTGTTATAGAATTCTGACGAATCATATCATTAATCAATATTATTCATACAACAAATCACCTATTATTCATTAAACTATATTTCACTATTAATTTTGTGTGAATATGATATTGTTTCCATAAAAAACATACCCAAAAAATTCAACACACATACATATACCACTATTTAATAATATACAAATTTAAAAGTATATATACTAGTATTATTCATTAAATACTTTTATGACATTATTTAAATTAGATATCAAGTTTTGTATTAATTAATAATTTTAATTCAAAAATTTTCCAAAAATAATAACATATTGGTCTCAATGATAACGTAAAATAGAAAATATGATAAACAGAATATTTAAAACAAAAATATTACCGTTTTAGGAGTGAGATTGGGATAGCTTTGCTAATAAAATTCAATACTGATTAATTCGAAGTTTCCCTATTAATATAAACTTGTCTTAAGTAGATTATGACTGATACCAGATCAGTTGATGGAACGAAGCTTTCTAATATACAGCTGTTGTTAATCTACTTTTTATAATCGAAATATTTTGTTAATATATCAATGTTCCCCAAAATTTTTAATCATACAATGATAGACACTTTTTTAGAATATTACCGAAATATTTAAAGTATCTTTTACAAAATGAATGGTTCAAAAATCGTTTAAGTTGAAAATCAATAGAAAATACTTCGTTATACAAATCTTACTTCTCTGGATATACCACACTATAAGGATTATGATAGATTATACTTAAACGTAGACAATAACTACACACAAATTTTTTCATTCAAAAAAACTATATGCTTTTTTAAGTTAAATTATGAATTTCAGTAGCTCAAGCAAAATGACCCCCTTTTAAAGTCACATTGTTATCGCAAAATATTGCACGTGCATTACCAAAAAGTGTCAGCAAGCATACACTTTATTAAGCTTCTTAGTATGCATTTGGATACTATTCTAAGCATATAACTTTGATATTTATATCCACTTGTTGAAAAAATGCTTGAATATTATAAAAATCTGTTTGTTTTAATAAAAACAGAACTGTTTAAAATTAAAAGCTAAAACTAGCCTATTATTTTAGCACTCAATAGTATATTTAGTTTTGGATAATAACATTGGCGTTAAAATAAATGAATAAACACCAATTTTTATATTGAAATCTAGAAAACATTTTATTTAAATATGGATTAGTTGCCTCATAATACTAAAAATAATCACTATTCAAAGTATTTTAAGTAAAACTTTTTGAATGATGATGTCTATACTGTTACGAACCTTCATGAACAATAGCCAACACGATAATAGTTTTTATCTCAATGAATATATTCAAAAGAATGAAATTGTATAAAATTCTTCTTTCTACATATTATAAATTCTTAAAAAAGTTTTACTTACAAGATATGATGATTTTAATCATTATTAAAGATTATAAATCACTGATAGTGTAGTATACCTTCTTTTTTTTATCTCATTATTAATTAGTAAGAACCCATCCCTATATTATGTTTATGAGTATATTTTAATAGTTTGTACATTTTAAATGTGCTGTAGATCCACATTTTTATGAGATAAAATCTTGCGACATTCAATACTGTAATAAAATTATTATCATAATAAATTTTGAAATATTATGCTGCTTTAATTAATTAAAACTACCTAATAATGTATTTTATTAATAAAATTTTTAAGAAAAATCATGGCTACTTTTCTTAAACTGCTTTATTTCTAACCACCAACAGATTAGACAAAGTGTCCATAGCTAAACTTTGTGTGAATGAATTATTTATTACAAAAGTGAATTTTTCCTGTAAAAAGTATCTTTGTATATCTTTAAAAATGATTAAATGATATAATAATAAAAATACGAGCAGGGTCAAAATTTTTATGGACTATTTAAATGATGCGCATTAAACACTCCAGGACATCTGAAATACAGTTGATCTAAGAATTGCTAGATTTAATTTTGCATTCGTATGTTCTACTTTTTTATAGAATTATAATCAAAAAGTTTAAATAATTTTGTTTTTATTTAATCTATAGGTTTATGTTTTGAGTATTTATTTGGTTGATTTACTAATCCTTCCATTCTTTTAATATTTAAATGATACTGCTCATTGTAAATTATAAAATTTATTAAAATTTAGAATTTTTCCTGTAAGTTCTTTTTTTCTATTGAAAATTACACATTTAAAAATCACTTCTTACCACTTTCAATTCTGCAACTCCATTCATACATTTTGTATAAATATCGTGGATAATAGTGCGTCAGATTTGTATACGAAATACTAAAGTAAAAATTATAATCTTCCTTTAGTTTTCTCAACTTTTTTACAACGTAATAAACTAATAAAAATTGTCCATCATTAATATGAATGTGAGAGTAACTTGGTATTTGCTGTTTTCTTTTCAAAATCCATATTTAGTAGAAGATAAAATCAATTGTAATTAGTTTTAAAATCTTCAAGAGATAAATTATAGTAAGAAAATTTATAATATAGAAAAATGAGCTCTTTATAAACAAAACCTAGAATAATACACATAATCTGTACCTTTACGTAAGAATTGCGAACATAAAATATTCTTAATCCATACTTTATTATTCTCAATTATTCTAACGGATAAAAATAAAAAAACCAGATCCTCTTACTAATTCACTAAGAATCACTTTTTCTGGAACAAACTGGGAAGTGATAATCAATAATTACGAGTTCTAGTTATACTATTAATGCTCATCTACCAGGTGTTTAGTTATGACATGATAGTTGCTGAATGCTACTAGAACATTACAATGATAACTATCGTGAATATCACTTTTTTCATAAAATATCCATATTGCTAAGTTATAAGTTATTTTAATAAGTCTACCACTAGTGAAACATAGAAAATTAAAGCCATCAAGTCTCTTTAATTTAAATTAATTATCGGTAAAGCACATTTCTATCTTTAAATTCATATTCGCACTTTGAATTTACTCTCAATATGTTAAAAAAATAATATCTATAAATATGGTTACATATATGACTGTTATTTATGAAAAAAACTCTTGTTAAACCGTGAATAGTTCCAGTGTGAGCTGCGCGATACTTGTAGTACCACGTGATCGTTTACTACAGAGGGGTGACGTCCATAGCTTGAGGATTGTTTATCTAGTCTTGTTTGAGTTTTATTACAGATTCATGCAAAAAATAATAAGTTAAATCGATAATTATTTATAAATTTTTAAAGATGTATAACAATAATATAACACTGATTTTTTATTAATGTTAAAATAGTAAATATTTATATTCCTAGATTTATTAAATGTAAACTTTTACAATTTCTTAGTAATATTTTTATGATCAACTATGGAAAGGTTATAAAAAATATAGTAGGAGTCGATAGCATGAATCTAATGTGACTAAAATCGTTAAGTAAATATTTAAAGTCAAATACATTAAATTTATAATTTTATTTAAAGTCAAGCATGGTATTAGTAATGATTTAATAGTGTGCTTTTCTATTTGATTCAATGAAATATTATGAAAAATTACTTTTATAAAAAATGATCTTTTTTTACACTAATTTAGTGTCTTTTTCCAATATTTTTACCTTCATCCAAAAAACTGCTTTATCTAGTTTTTGATACAAGTAGCTACAAAATACATAAATTCTATCAAGGAATAGTTAAAAAAACAAGCTTAATTTCAAGCCTATGCCAAATAACAAAATAGTTTTACTTTTTTTCATTCTATATAAATTTTTAGATCAAATATTTATATCCGCCCTTAATTCTTATATGAAAGTCATAATGAAAGAAAAAGTAATGTGATATGACATGAAATAAAGATTTTATTTATACTCACATAAAATAAAAAATTAAATCTAATTGGTCAACTTTAGCGGTTTAAAATATCACGTGACTGAAATGAGATGACGATATGATGTTTATACAAATTTTAAGTATAAAATAAGCTAAACTTTTTAAATAATATTTTAGAATTTACTAGTTTTTTTATAAATGTTAAATTACTATTTTGCCATAAGTATATCAACTGTGGGGTTATGGGAATTTTGTTTAAATCTTTAAAATTATTTCATACCAAAAAGAAATATTTCTGCTGTTTTGTTTAAAAAAAGTAATAATTTACCTACAACTATAAAAACATTCACTGTGCCAATAACAACCCTTTATTTTAGTTTTTATTAGAGAGTTAAAAAAAGCATATTATTTAGTGAAAAAATTAAGCTTTAATATTATTTCAATATCTAAAATCAGTGGTATAATAATAAAAAAATAATAATGCGTTTTAAATGTTATGGATCATATGATATAGTTATTATCCATTAGAATGATATAAAAGCTTTGAAATAAATTATTACAAGAATTTTTTTAACTTTGGAACAATAGTAGAAATATATTTAAGCAATCTAATCTAGAAAACGGATATAACAACCCAAAACATAACAGACAAGCGAGAAGTTTCCCTGTGCCTTTACGATTTTTAACGATAATGGTCGACTCACTTGTGTAAAATTGATGCGTAAGGGAGGTGGCATTAAAAAAATAATTAATAGATGAAAATTTTAAAACAGAAACGATTTGGGATGACTATTTTATTGATATATAATTTTATTGGTACTTCTGTACTTTGACGGACACAAACATTTTAGAGATTAACGTTAATCTGTTGGATTGGATTAAAGTAAAGCTCTTCGAGAAA
>JRUX01000568.1:0-52733 GCA_001407235.2 Kudoa iwatai | reverse complement strand
AAATATATTATTTCAAAAGTAAAATAAATTGGTGAGGATATCGGAAGGAATTTTCAGTCGATAATTTTTCTACTTTTTCCAAAGTTAATACCACTTTGGTTAGCCCCTCCAGTATAACCATATTGTGTACTGACATATGTTTTACCTTTATCAAGAGTCTCTTGATCAAAATGTCTAACATTTTTTGATGCTTCCTTTGGACCTAATGTTGGACCATTAAATCCCATCAGTTGTGCCTATGATTAAAATTAGAAATAAGCACAAAATAATATATAATTTTACTCTTCGACCAACTGCTGTTAATGTCATTATAACTTGAGTCATATTTTGCATTTCAAAAAGGTCAACAGTTTGAAAACTATCACATGATGGTATACCATAATCAGCGATAAATGTAAGAAAATTTGAAATATTTTCCATCTATTTTTTATAATTTTAACAGAAATGTTAATAACTATTAAATAATATCCTATATAACCTGTTTGAATGCCATTTTACTTTCATTAATTTTGCTAATGGATCCATTTTTCAGAATGTTTGCCAATCTATACAATCATGCATATTAATTGACTTATTTTACCTATTATACTTGCATAGACGCACACCATCTTTTAAATATTCGTGAACACTCTCAGGTCCACTTTGAGAATAAAATTTTTCACCCAATACTTGTTCCATCCATGTCATAGCTTGTTTTTCTTCATCTAAACTGTATCTTTCTTTTAACTTAATAATAAATTTAATACAAAATATATCAATTAAAACGTCTGATAACCTTTTCACGGACTTCTTGTGTTAAACCATGTGAGGTAGTTCTCTCTGCCATTGCGATGATATTATTACACGAGTGTGGATTCGTGTACAAACTATTAAATGATTAGAGCAGTATAAATAATTAATAGAAATCAGTGTGTGATCAATTATATGTCAATTTTATTTAAAATAAATAATTCTAATGGTCTCTAATAATAGATTATACATTATTTAATATATCGTAGAGATTTGAATGAACCGAAACTATTTTTTTTCCAAAAATATTTGATTAAAAAATTAAATATCGTAATCTCTCGTCAGTTTAGATTTATGATGTAGCAATTTTTTTAAGCGGTTTAATAAAAAATAGTTAGCAAATAAAATGTTAAAATATTCTAACATTATAATCATTTTATATTAAAAATTATATTTAGATAAATTTCATTTGAATTGTAAAAACGAATATTTTCTTTACATTTTTATCCTTATATCTACAATTTTAGATAAATTTACTTATCATGATTAAGTTAACACATGTTGGATTATACTATGGCTTATATTACCTTACTGTTTAATTGTTACACATTATTTATATATTTACTAGTATATCTACTAGCGTTAGATTAACTACGCTACAAAGTTGACTCTGTTAATTTTTCAAATTTTAAATATATGCTACTTTTTGATAAAAAAATAATTTTTAATTAACGTTGTAATACATAATCTTATCAAAGAAAAATAAACGATAAGATAAAACTTAAACATTACAATTGAATTTTACCCTATTTCTTTGATGCCTTAACGCCAAAGAAGATTATAAAGAGATTAAAAAGGCAGGATATAATAGTTGACGATAGTAACCGATAACTGAAGTATTATGATTTTTAAGCCAGATTTATTTAATCAGCTGTTTTAGTAGCAGAAACCTTTTTATTCATATCTATCATTTTTATATCATCAAATATGACAAGCTTATCTTATAAACGTTAATGTAATTATAATTTTATAGTTTAGTCTTATTTTATTTAACTTACATTTTAAATTACGAATAAATACATCTAAAATAAACCATATAGATATGCAAATGCATTTATTAACAAAAAATTGTTGTATCTAGGAATCAGTTTATGATTAGCATCACTAAACGATAATTGAAATCGATAGAGTTTGTTATATTGTCGTACATAAACAAAGCTCTTAGTCATTTTAGGGTTTTGTATGTAAATTTCTTTATCAAGAATAAACATTTATAAAATTATGATAATAGAGGTATAATTTTTATGAAATATATCCACATTTGTTGTATTTTTGGATAGATTTATAACATTATTTCGTAATTAACATCATAATTATATTCTTTTTTCAACATTTGAACTATAAATTCTACATTATATTAGTAAAAAAGTTAAATTATTTTAGTTAATAGGTTTTTAGGTGCTTTTACGAACAATAAAAGGTAAACATTCTCTATCTGCATTAAAAATAATAAGCTGAGAATTGTTGAGTTGTTATCAACTCAAATTTGTCACTATCATGTAGAATTTATTATTGTTGATTAATAATCCATCAACTTTATATCAATAGCTAAAATATTAACTACAACATTTTAATAGTATATAATAAGAATACACTCTAAAAATAATAGTGAGATATTCAAGTTTTTACAAGAAAATTATAAAAAGTAATGGTATAATTAGGAAAGCTTATTTAAAAATAAAATGACTTATAAACTAAAAGGTACAATAACAATTTTTGTAATTAATAATGTTGACTTTAAAAAATAGAGAATATATATGGGAAGAAAACAAGCTATCAAGATTTATTACGATAAATAAAACCAAAAACAAAATTTAAATGCTTTCTAATCAACTAATTAAATATTACTTTTTTGAAAGTTTACTATAAAATTTCAATTTTTTAAAATTAATTTTTATTAAGATATTTCACCACCTTTTAAGTTGGAATTTCGCGCCATAATTATGATCATTATTCTTCAAGTAACTTTTACTTTTCATAGAGCTCTCATTAAAATAATGTAAGTAAAAGTCATTTTTATCTAAATATATTAACATTTTTAAATTCTTTTAAACAACTTAGTGACATTAATAAAATAACTAAATTTACCTTTATCATAGCCTGCTCTAACAAACATTCTATATATTCATATTCTTCAAAATAGCGATTAATTCTTTATTTTAAAGTCTCTAATCAAAAAAGTCTATATATTTTTTTAAAATTTCCACTTTAATTATTTTCATGATTACTATTAGAAATATATATACATGATGATTTTATTTTTATTAATACTTAATTCAAAAATATTATTTTTAGTTGCTTATTTTAAATAATCAAAAGTATTATTTAATTTTTAGCTAGTTAAACATTAATGACTCTAAAATTATCTATTAAAAAATAAGTTATACCTTTAAAGTATGTAACTTTTTTTATTATAGTTTAATAACACCATAAAAAGTTGTAGATTCATTATGCATATTAGAATAGATAGTTAAATAACTTTATTTAGATAAAAACTAAAATTATATCACAAAATTATTAAATTAGCTTTAAAAAATTAAAATAATTGTGATTTACAAGGGTTTAGCTATTTAAAAACACTTTATTTATAACATTTGGTAAGTTTAGATAAAAAATAATGTTTTAGATTTTTAATAGAAAGTCTATAATTTACGTTACAACAACAAAAAATAGATAGTAGTAAAAAATAAAGTTTATATAACTTTATCGGTAGAATAGTATGATAAGAGTACCGTATTAGTGATTGACTCACGACCGTTAAACAGCTTCACGCATGCGCATAAAGCATTACTCGTACTAAATTTCTCATTTTTAATTTTCTATACAAATAAATTAACAAAAAAGACCATTTATTCTATTTATATATTAAGTTTTTTTAATATAAAATGAATATTTTATTGTGGAAAATACATAATGTAATAAAAAATTAATTGCATTCCAGTATAGAAATGACACTAAACAATTTGGATATTTATTTATCAAGTAAATAATAATATTTGATTATAGTTATAGCAATTGATAATATAAATATGGTTGGAAATACTAATTCATGAACAAAATATAAAGTGGAATGGCTGGGGTTACAATAAGCACAAAATTGGTCGATAACCATAATTTGAAAATTTATCGAGCATTTAACAATATTTAAGATGTATAATAAAATCATAACTTTTTTTAAAGTTAAATATTAAAATTTTAATTATTTTTACTCTTACAAAAATTATTGAAATTAAATTATATAAAGGAATATTCTTAGTTTAAAATGAATTAATGAATATATAAGGTAAATTTTGTTTAAGTTGTGTATTTTTAATGTAGAAGTAAAAAAAATAACACATTTTAGTTTATAAAAAGAGTAAGTTAAGGATATATCATTTTATTAGAGCTATTAACAATCCTTAACATATCAAAATGAACATTTTAGAATGACTTCCTTTATGCTAGAAACTGTCATAATGGTTGATTGCGGTTAAACCTTTTGTCAAATCAATTACTTCCTGGCAAATTCAATCGTAATACCTGACTAAAATATTAAAATTTTTTCATATTACTTACAGTCTATGAGAAAAATAGTAAAAGTGGATAAATAGATTTATTTAAGGTAAAAAAAATTATTAACCTCTGTGGGGACCCATCACGAGCTAAAAATACATAAAAAATCTTATTTACCGTTCTAATTATGTTATCATAACACTACATTCTATTAAAAAAAACTTTTAATTTAAAAAATAAATTCTTTTATTAAATTCAGCAGGCAATTCGGTATTTGTTTTTAACTCAGAAATATTTTAGGAATAGGATAAATACTGTATCAATCATAATTTGAATGAGACAAAGAAAATTATGTTTAATGTAAAAAAATGCCATGATATAGACAATGGCGTAGCTATAGTGGATATATCTACTCTTATTACATTTAAAATGTACCAGCATAACTTAATAATTACATAAATATACTAGAAATAGTTTTTATAACAACTTCAATTAGTAGTTTTCTCAGTATTATAATCATCATAGCAAATTATTTGAAGTATAATGTAAAAATTATTTGAAATAACTTTCAATTATTAAATTAGAAGAATGATTTTTTGGTTTTATCCTTTAATTAAAAATAGCCTAGATACAGAGACATCTTTTTGACATGCTGTTTAAAAAAAACACACTAAAAAGTAAAATTTGATCATGGTATAGTGATAAATTAAACAAAGGTATCAAAATATAGAAACTATTAAAAATAATTGAAATTTTCAAAGAATATATTTTTGATCTTTTAGTAAAATCAAACTACTTACATTTCAAAAGTTTTTCTAGCCGATTAGTAGCTCTCTCCAAGATTTCAGAGTTTTCTTTAGCGACCGATGATGGCAAACTAAATTGTGATATTTTTTCACATATCTAAATAGTCTAAAATATATATTACTGAAAAATAAAATAATACTTTTTTTAAAAGGATAAGAGATAATGACATATTATTGTCAATACATAATGAAAAGCAAAGATATTTTCGTGCCATTAAGAATGATTCCAAATCATCATCATCAGCAGCAATCACTATCTAAATACAAAGAGTGAATATGTTTGGTTAAAAAAAATTACTTCAGCATATTTTTCAAGATAAGCAAAATTATTAGGACACATGAGAATCAATTCTTCAACACAAAATTTAGCTTTTGAATAAAGTTTATTATTTAAATAAATATCGGTCAATTCCATCCAAGCATTCTTATCGTTCATATATCTATAAAACAAATGATAGTACTGCATGAGATACAGTAGAGATGGATTGCAAACAAGATATTTTACATTTTTAAATATGATATTAATTCTGGAATAGCTTCCTGTTCTCCTTTAATAGTTTTTGTAAGCGTAATCATGCGTTTCATCGCCAACTAACATTCAAATAAAAAAAATAAATTCATTGAAAAGTCAACGCAAAATTTTCAATTATACATACAGGATGAGGTGTGTTATCAACTATTTGTTTATAAACGTACATTGCATCTTCATATCTGCCCATTCTTTCTAATACCATACCAAACAAAACATTTACACGATCACTTTCACCAAAAGTATTCTGTAATAACTCCAAGTACATCTTAATATACAATTAAAAAACATAAAAATCATTTATTTTACTTTGGTTAGTTTTTCATCACCTAAGAATATACCTGAAATTACTAACTGTTCATATACATCGTAAACTATAGATGTATTTAGGTTAAGATATATAGGCAATTTAAATTTAACATTGTATCAATTACCATCTAAACCTAAACTTTCAGGTTTATTTTCTAAAAGGGCTAAGGCTTTGTCACGTATTTCTTGGTATTTAAATGGGTATTCAGTCACAAAATCATAAAATTCTTTATAAAGCAAAGAAGCCATCAGGTTACGTATCTTTACGACGATGAACGAACAATATGTGGCTTGTTATCCCAAGTAGTATATCCAATAAGTGAATTTGACTTAAATTGCATGAATATACAGATATTTTTAAAATTTTTTTTAATAAAACTTATCAAAAAAAAGAAATAAGGTTATTGTAGTGTGTTGTAAAAATAATGTTAATCTTAGTTTAACTTTACATATGCATTCTTATTTTTTGTAAACTATTGTTTAAAAAAATAACTTTAAAACTGAAATTTTATATTTTTGAAGTTAAAAGTAATTATATTTATATTCAAGAATAAAGTCTAGAAATGTTTCTTTGATTCATATTCTATATTTATTCATTAGGTCCATTATATTTATGATAAGCCATATTATCTAAAAAAATATTCAAAAATATGTACTACGTAGTCTAAAATATATAAAAAATGATTTTTAATGTGTTAAAATAATAAGGCTATAAAAATAGTTAAAAAGGACTACATATTATTGTTAATTTTATTCGGTCAACAACAAAAAAAGTAAAACCACTATATTATTACCTCAATCAAATTTTAACCAATCATTAGATACATAATTTTAAATTAGTAACTAAATATTATCAATTATAAAAAATTTATTAACCTAATAAATCAATTATACGAACTTTTTTGGGCAGTAAATCTCTATTCTTGTGTAATACTACAAAATAGAATAAAACGAAGTGCATCTATAATTTAGAGATATTTATAAGATGTTACAACATATAAGTGAAATTATATGAGCTAACTATTTTTATTTCATGGCTTCCAGTTCTTTACGTGTAGTATCCTGAAGCAATATAACATCAACATCAGATGGGGATAAATGAACATAACGGATAACACTTCCACGTATAAAACAACTTTTAATACACAACTAAATTCTATGTTAGTAATGGTTTATTACTAATAGTCACAATGTGATTAACATACCAAATGTGGAAAGCGTTTAGGATCTTTAGGGGTCACATGTGTTAATTTAATATTAATATACTAAATAAATTTTAATAATAATATAATAATAGGAATTAATTGTAAATAAAATTACTTGATCAACTGAAACTAATGTGCCTTGCAAACTGAAAGATACAAACATTACATGATAAATTATATTGATAACATACCTCATATCATTTTTCAAATCAATAACTATATCCTTACCAACCAATGATTTGAAAAGTGAAAAAAATATCTATATATATTCAAAAGATATATGTTAGTACTAAAAAAAACCCCACCATTTGCAAGATGTTTCGCTTACCTCCGAAAATGTACGACAGATATTGTTATATTCTCTAAACGAGGGTTTTCTATGTAAACAATATTTTCGATTGCAACCATTTTAAAATTTTATCATACCAGTAAATATAAATGAATAGTAGCAGTTTTTTTCAAGAAGAAAAAAATCGTATTTTAAAGGCTCCTGATTTAAGCCTAAAAGGTTCATGGGATGCACCAATTCTATCTATTCTTCAATTTATCAATTCGCTTCCAAATTATGTCACTACTAGTTCATGTTCTGGAAGAGTTGTAGTATTTTCAAATGTTTATCCTAAAAGTGACAACGTAATGATTCCACTATCAATTCGATAGATTTATTGATATGACTTATCCTTTTCTAGTATAAAAAACATAAATGTTGTACTATACTCTATAAAGATCATGATTTTTGTTCATTAGATGAAATCGTAGGTCATTTTTTTTCATTATATTTACAATTATAAATATCATTATTAGAAAAATTCATTAATGAACAATGAATTTGAAGAATTATACATTAAATATGAAGGTTTAATTATTCATATTTTGTGTGAAAGCTTGGAGCATGCTAAAATTATGGTAATGTATTTTTTTAGCTATAACAAATCGTATCTCATATTTTATTATAGTTGAACTGTGCGATGGATTCAGCAATAAGAAATTCAGGAATTATTCCGTGTGGCGTTGATTATAAAAAATTTATTGTTGTATGATCTATTTTTTATGTTAGCATTGCGTAAAATTTCCAGCAATACATATTTATAGAACCTGCGCTGTAATATAGTCTTGGAGGCACCTATCAAGTATCAAGGTGAAATTATAGTTAGTGATAAAGTAATTTTCTTTATTTGTGTATATTTGAACAGCAGTAATGTTATTATAGTATCTGAAATATTTATGTGATGTAGTAAATTCTAAAATAGCTAAGAATAAAAAGATTATTGAAAAGTTTCTTTTTTTCACTAATTATTGAATCTTTGGTTTAATATGGTAAACGTTTAGTTTCGAGAAAAATTTAAAGTCACAATTTAAAATACGGTAAAAATCTGAATGAATAAATTACCATCCTTAATGTGTACATTCCTATATTTAATAAAAAAATACATAAACATCATTCATTTACATACAAAATTTTTACATTTTAATATTTATATCTTGCTTTTACACATTATTAGGTTAAAAAAATTAAATGTTAGCCCCATGATATTATCATCTAAAGGAGTATATTTTTTTATTCTCTAAATTACATTTTGTTGAAATAATTGAATAGCTTAGCATAAAGTTTTGTCACAATTATTGCTATACTATATTTCAATACTAATAATTTTTCCCTTTTAATCATCACTGCTACTTTAAAAAAAACTTAACCATGACATTCATGACAGTGATGATAATATCACATTTATTAAACGACTAATGTTAGCTTAATGCTTATTGGTTGAAAGAGAAAGTTAATGTTAAATTACAAATAAAAGATACAATATATGATTGCTAGATAGCTATAGGGGGCATTTATTATTAGATTACAATATGGTAGGAAATCATTTACTGATATGTAATAATTAATCCATGTGCATGTGTAACTTTAGAGAAAAAAGATCGATGATTATGTATGAAACGTTACACTTTAATAAACATATTTTTTTATTCATATTCTACAATGGTTTTTACATAATTACGATGGATATTACACCAGTAAAATAATAGTACCATCAATAATAAGTCATGATAAAAGAATTCCAATATTTACACTATATTGTATGGCTTTGGTTTAGCTGTATAAGTGTTTGTTCATCGCCTAATCGATATAAGTGCAGTTAAAAACATTATATTTAAATTATAGTGTAAAAATTTACGTATAAATCCTGTTTGGACAAGGGTTATGTACATAGCAGTTATGACAATTGTAGCTAGAATGGCAAAAAATATAGTAATAATAAGATTTTTTCTATCCTTTGGATCAAGTCTACCATAATACATACCTGGTATAAATATCCATTATTTTACTCATTTATTTATATATTCTTTAATCAAAAATACATTTAGATGATACTGAAGGAAATGCAGCAATCATTAAAGGTGATTTTGATTGTACCAAGTTGTTTTTATTATTAATTTCAGTATTATTTTTTTCAAAAACCTACATTATTCATGGATTCTACCAAAAATTTATATTAGTTACTTTGATAATGGAAATATTCAATTCACTATAGTAGAGTATTTTTGAAGAGAAGCGACACCTAAAGCATTTGTTGTAGTATTGATAACATAATAGATAAAAGGAACAAGTAAAAATTACTCAGAATTATTTAACAAAAAGTTGGTACTGAAAACGCATGATAATTGGTTTTTATCTTTTTTAGTAAGAAGAAAAAAGAATAAACGAGGAGCTGCATCCAAATAAAATTGGTTGAGACACGGATCAGCAACAAGAGTATAATTGTCAGCTACACATCCTTCGTATTGACTAAACGTAGTTGTTTTATTTTGTATCAAATCTATATTTGGTATGAGGAAACGATCTAGTGATTGTTCGATGCATATTTTTTCTATGCCAAATATAAACACACCATATAGCAAATCCACATATATAATAAATCATAGAACTACCTGGTAAATCGTTATCTTGAGCAAAAACCACAGAATTAATCAACAACAAAGATAAAATAAATGTTAACCGCTCAAAAGTCATAGAAAATTGATAATCAGTTGATGATTTTATATTATTCTACCAAAAAAACAATAACAACAAAAGGTGTAGAATTCTCTGTTTTTATTTTGCACTATTTCATTTTAACAACATAATATATTTTATTTGAATATGATTTCACATAAATCAGTTAACACTTATTATTATTAATAATTATCGATGTAGTAGTATTTCATTTATATGAAAAGGATAATTTTGATAAATAACATAATTAAATTGTCACCATGTATTGAATAGGTATTGGTTTACTGAAAATGGTGCGACAATTTCCTTTTATAACAATAAATGCAATAGTAGAAAGTGAATCAAATAGTTCACACAAGCTTGAATACATTATTTTATCAAGCGCTAATTACCATTGCATTTGACTATTTTTATCATTAGGAGTGTTTTCTTTTTTATTTGTGATGACTAATCCAATTAAAGTAGCAAGTAGTAAAATAAGTAGACCACTTAAAATTCCGCCAATTACAAAAAAACTATAATTTGCACTATAAAAACTTCTTTTGTTAATATTACTGTCACTAATTAAGTTGGAAGAAGTGTGATTTTTTAAGCATTGTTTTAATTCATTTGAAAAATAGTCATAGCTTGGATCACATTCACATAAATAACTTCCAATTGTATTTTTGCAAATTGCATTTCCACAGGGATTTTTCATAACAAAGCATTCGTTAATATCCTTACATTGGCGTGATTTGATATCCATTTCATAGCCATTAAGACATTGACATAAATAACTGCCTTCAGTATTGACACATATTTGATTGCATGCGTTTGTTTGTTTGTTTTGGCATTCATCAATATCAATACAGGTAGAGTTATCGATATTCGATAATTGATATCCATCAAAACACTTGCAATAATATGATCCAATTGTGTTAATGCATGTATGTTTGCATGGATTTGTTGTTGAGTTGCATTCATTGATATCAGTTACCTCAAGAGAAGCTTCCGAATAGACTGAACCAAATGTATTACTAGCTGTACACACATATATGCCGCTATCACTAGGATGGAGATTATTTATAATTAAATAACCAGGATTTAGTGTAGTAGCACGAGTAGTATTCTTAAGTGGCTCCAAATTATCAATGTAATAGTTATGTTTGTTGGTATTTATTTCTTTTAAAAGTGACCATGAAGTTTGTGGCTGTGGATACCCTTCAGTAGCGCAATAGAATGTTACCGACAAATGCTGCTGAAGGCTAATTTTTGATGGTACAATACTTGTTATTTTTGGTGGACTTTCATAAAATGTAGCTATTGTGGGTGAGTTATAATAGTTGTTATCATTATATAGTAATGATTTTTTACTGGCCACCTCATTAATAAAAAAGTTGCTTAGAGGATTCCATGTACCTAAAGACAAAGTACTTGGATAATTAATTTTATTGATAGAGTATAATTGTGAGTTTTGGATGGGTTCTGGTTGACTTGAGTATGAATCATCATAGTCAGATTTAGGACTGGTGGTGGTTTTTATAGTTGTGGTAAATGGTGAATTCTTTAAAGCAATTTCATTTTTAATCGATGTAACAAGCAGACTATTGGATGAATTGTTAGTGTAGTATTTAAGTGAATTCTTGTTCCTTTTTATGAAAACGAATAAACTAGTAATATCAGTTGCACTTTTGTGTAAATAAGGTTCACGAGTGTATTGCAGACAGTGACGCTTATTCTTAATTTTGCAAACTAATAAAAAACAATATCCCTCTTGTTGATAGGCTGCAAAACAATAAAAATCACGACAGCACTTGTCTTGGCAATTTTCTAAATTTTTGGATAGTTGGATAGTGAAAAATTGGCTCGGTATTTCCCATATATTAAGCATAGCCTGCATTGGATAACTATATAGACAAAGACCATTAGAACTTTTTCTGTGAAATTTAACTGATAAACCTTCTTTTTTTGTAGGTTGTGAGTGTGATTTTCTATTATTTAGTAAATTTTCAAATAGGCTGATCCCATGTCGTTTAACATACACTACAGATTGTTTTACTACAGATGTAGACTGATGTGATGCTACTTTTGTAAAGTAACACAACCTGATATTAGTGCACGATAACAAAAAGCATTTGGTGTCTTTCAAATAGCCAACGTCACATAACTTTTCATCACAACAAAGTGAACCACATTCATCAACTGTGTAAACGAACTCAGTTGGATGTCGTATCACAAGAACTGCTACTGAGGAATCAGGAATGAGAGCGTTTTCGAATATATAATCCATTTCACATGTGTAATCATGCTGTTTACCTGGTAGTTTGTCATTCAAAATAAATTCCTTTGGATTTGAATGATAAACATTTGATGTAAATTTTGGTAAATAGCTGCTACCAATAACTGAGAGTGGAGTAGTTACAGGTGGATAACTATTTTCAGTAGTTAAAGTTTCTTCTTCATACCGATTAAAGTTGTTCTTAATATTATTTAACAAATAATCTTTACCACTCCAGTTGTAATGTTTTGGTGCACTGTAATGATCGTTATAATTCATCTCATGAATAGAGATATTCTCATTGTTTTTACGATTGTTATTAGTAATGTACTTCCACTGAGACTTTACTTCTCCCTTTGGTTTTGTGTTATTAATTGATATGGCCATTACACCGTTGTTTTTTGTTATAAATTTAAACGTGTTACTTTCCGTTTGAAAATCCACATCACATCCAGAGTTACTTGTACATAGATACAGTAGACAAAATTTAGTTACCGGCTCATAAACATATAGATAGCATTGTTTTGTATTACAGCATGTTGAATTGCACTCTTTTTCCGATTCCATTTGTTCTAGTAAGATTTTTATTACAAATAAATACCCTATTATATATAGCTATTATTGTTAAATAATTCCTTTTAACTAGTTTTGCTATTACCTATTTGATTATTCCTTATAATAAGAATATGAATTATAATAAATATTTTAAAATAAATCTTTAATGGAAATATTATCTAAAATGAACGAGCTATTAATTTTAAAACACTGACTTACTACATTTACCTATCAGATGAAAATAGGACATTCATACGAAAATTAGTATATAATTTTTCATAATGGCAGATTTCTGAGAGAAAATTAAAATTAGCACTCAAATTATTTTTTATCAACATATAATTTCATTCGAAGCATTTTTACAAAATATTAAGCCTTGATAAATGTAAAATGTAAAATGATTATGTATTTTATGCATTTACACAGATTTATCTTATGATACATCGAAGATTTATTTAAAAGTAAAAATATTTTTATATATATTGTTATATTTTACTTGCATTTATCTCTTTATAGTCACCATTTACCTGTATTCCGGCACTTCCATGAATTGTTGTCCTATCTGTACACAATTCACTATTGAATGTTGCAATTGTAACTCCAGAATTAGTATTATTATTGTCATTATTGCTTGTATGGAATTCATTTATAATTTTATTCGATGGTTTTTGATCTAAAATACAGTATACATTACAAAGTTATACATAGTGTTATACTTACATGGATACAGAACAGTATTTCCCTGCTTTTTTGTATAAATAAGTACTGATATTTGGCCATATGGATGGATTTTGTGACTATTTTGAATATTTGGCTGGCATAGAGATGGAATTGTACAGTCAATGAGTTTGCAATTAGCTCCATTAAAATGAGCCATTTGACAATCATCGAGTATGCAACAATTGTTAATACATTCATCCAAAAAATTGACCGAAAACGTATTTAAAATATGAGATGCAGCTTCAATAGGCTCATAATCAAGATTTTCAAAAGTTATGGCATCACATAATAGAGAGTTATTGCTTGAATTGGAAATATGTCTTTTAATTGACTGATGTGTGTTAGATTTTTGAAGTATTTTTTCATCATTGAATGAATCAAAATGATCATCTATAGCTGTTATGAGAAAATTTGGAGGTCCTATATATATTTTAATAAAAAATCTATTAAACTATTTAGCTTAATCACCTTTAGTACAATATTCCATTAATTCAAGAATTTCCATTGAATTTAAGTAGGTATTTATAATATAAAATTCATCAATATTTCCATAAAAGTGATATGATGGAAAAAAAATTCCATCAAATCGATTTATTATTAAATTGTTTGGAATGGAGTTTTTACTAAATTCTGATAGAACTTTTGTTGAATTGAGATACATTTGAAGTTTGCCAGTTTGAAAATTTTGTACAAGTGCTATATGATTCCATGAATCAATGTTTATTTGTATATGCTCATTATATGGGTTGTTAATTTCAAAAATTTCTTTATCATTATAAAATTCAGACCAAGAAATAAATTTATTCTGATACGTAATGCTTGAATAAAAATTAACATTGCCAACAGTATTTATACGAAGAATAGTTGTATTTAATTTTGTAATACCACTTATGTACAACCAAAACGCTATTGTTAATCCTTTTGGTGTATCTCTGTCACTATAAAAATTCTTATTGTTATTTATTTTGTAGTTGTCATCCTTTTTATCATTAACGATCCAATGTAATGTACCATTTGATGAATATAGAGAAAAACCACACCTAAATTGAAATAATATATGTGAAATATATTTACAATACAATATCTTTTTTAATTAAAAAAATCTTAAGTTTAATTAGTTCAAAATGTATTATATAAAGTTATAATTATAGACTATCAAGATATATTATGTTTCAAAATAAGACAAATGGATAGCATATTTCAAAATTTTGTGTATACTTACATTTAAAATTAAAAAAAATAATGGTATATGTTATTTTATTTTTAATGAATGTAAACTGACAAGATTATCTTTAAAACAAATGAATATATATGTAAGTATATCAAATAAATGTGAATTATAACTACTTACAAAATTTATTTGTAGTTTAGTAAATATAAAAAAAAAATAATATTTCTATTACTTGGCATTCATAACATCAAAATTAATTGTATTATTGGATTCTAGCAAAGTTATACCAGTTCCAAATGACTTTTCCATTGTAAGTTCATTAAAACCAAAATATACCAATATCTTATTGTCTAAGTAAATATTAAAAATTTATGATTATTTGATTTTAATGGGATTATATTAATATAAATAATAAAAGTTTACCATCTTTTCCTACTATAAATGAGCGCTTTACATCTATTATAAAAGAAAATCAAGTTATCACAAGATTAGTATAAAAATCAATTAAATACCCATAAATGTTGCCATTATATATTTCAAAAAAATGACTTTCAATATAAACAAAAAGATCATTTAAATAAAATGTTCATATGTTAGAATTTTCTTCATTAAACTTTTACTATAATTTGGAAATAATTAAACAATATGATATTTATTATCAACGAAAAAAACCGAATCTATAGTTACAAAAGAAGCTAGCACTATCTATACATTTTTTTCAAACAATTTCCATATAAACAGTATCATATTTAGTTAAAAACCACTTTTAAGAATGCAATCTGAATTATTTTTTTAAATAAATCTGTTACAATAATAGATTTTTTTTGAATTTAATGATTTATATAGTAAGTGAATATTTAAGTATATAAAGGCTAATTATGAGATCCTTAACCAATAAATTAGTTCCAACCGCCATTTTTTGATAAGATAATTTTTCTATGTACCAATTTATAGGAAATATAAATTGGGTGATTGATAGAGATTATAGTTAACAAATGCTCTGCTAGTAAGATCTAATTTAAATGACTGGTTATTCAATATATGCTATCTTTTTTATGAATTTACGTCTAAAATAGGTAATAAATTACTTTTATTAAAGTTATAAGTTTCTGTGTTAAAAATGTTCTTAAAAAGTCGATCCATTACACTATAATCATTTATTTTTTATTTTCGAGAAAAATTTACAGCCTATATGTATAGTATTTTTAATATATACAAAGTGTCATGAGAAAAACATTAATTGGTTAAATAGAATTAAGCTTTCAATTTTATAAAAATAAATGGTTTTTTGAACAAAATAAGTATAGTTTTTTATTCAAGGAAATGATATTGAGAATTGGACAAAATTATCCATCATCATCATTATTTTTTTTAAAATTATATGGGTGATAACTATAATTTTTAATTCAAATTATTCAATGAAATTTATTTTAACTGTTTTAATGGATATTACTATGCAAAATTATATGTAAGTTTCTATAATTATATTATAATAAAAATAGTATTAAAAATACCCACAGATTTATTTTATATTTAAAAAAGTATAAAAAGATGTTCATTTTTTAGTTAAAAAGAGTAAATAGTGAATTTTATTGATTAAAAATGAAATGAAAAAAAAAGATTATAAAAATTACTGTTATATTGGGATTTTAGGTGTATCTTATACGAAACTATTAAAACTTGTTAATACTAATTGAAAATACAATCGAGGTGGTAACGAAATAAAGCGAAAAATAAAAATGGATCCTTTATTATATTACACTCTTAAAACAAAGGCTTTAGAAGGTTTTAAATTGTTCTATAAATTAAGATAATAATAAGATAGATCTCAAAAAAACTTATGAAGGTGCTAAAGATGAGGATTTTATTTTGACCAGTAAGATAATTTGACTTAACACGTTCTAAAATTTTTTTTAAACTTTTTTAACATAGATAATGAGGAAAATGATTCTATTATAGCTATTCATAATAAACTATACAAACAAGAATCATATCAACCATTTTTAAAAGTATTCTTATTTAATAGTTTAAAGTAAATAGTTTTTTTTGTTTAAATATAGTTTCTTACTGAAACTGTTTCAGATACAGTCTATGAAAAAGATATTACTGTTCGTGATCTTTCTATAGATTGCTATGATGGTTATGTGTTGTGTGAGTTGTTAAGTAAAATGACTTCTAACAAGCATATAGTACTCTATAAATCATTTTTATAAGGTGTTATATTGTAGATATTTTGGCGGGAGAAACATTAATTGAAGTGGGAACACCAACACACAATCGCACTACTAACGTAAAAAGCACATATAATCTTTAATTAAATATTTAAATTTAACAATAAAGATGGATACTTTGAGACAATTTTCGAATATATTAACAGAACTGGTGAATAATGCAGCTATTACTGATGATGATTGGTGGAATCCCAAACGTATAACTAATTAACATTTTAGTATTTTGTAGATGATATTTAATTTTTTATTTAAAAAATAGTTATAAATGAAAATTTTTTTCCAACTATCATTAAATATATTGTTATTATGTTACAATATTTCAATAGAGAAGTACCATTTGAAAGTCAGATTAGTATGCCTGTTAATATTTACAACGTATATACTTATCATTATGAATTTTTATGATGAAAGATAAACAATTTTATAGCTAGATCCACAATTGAATCTTATTAAAAAAAAGAAAAAAGTTATTGTTTTTGATACATGGTATATTAATTTACACAATTAGCTTTGCTACCCGATAAGTTCTTCATTTCCTATAATTTTTGTAAATTTACTTAAATTTTTTACATAAATAAAAGTGTTTTATAAGCTTTTATTAACGATTTGAAAAATTTTGCTCTAATTTTTTTTAAAATTAGGTTTATTTTAGTATTAGTGGGTATATATACTTGTTTAATATGTAGTTTTTTTAAGAAAAAAATTGTTATTTCTCATATTGATATAATATGATTAATTTCTTAATATATTTTAACAGAAATATTTATTTTTTTTTACATAATTTAAATGTTAGCATTTATTATAGCTATTATAAAAAAGGTATTGATTAGTGAAATCCTTAAAAAAGTTTTTTATTAAATCTAATAGATTTTAAGCTTATACAGTAAAATTGTTATTTTTTTTTTTGAAAAAGTGGTATATATCTATACTCTAATAATGTTAAATTTGTGTAATTTAAATATTAAATACGATAACAAATTCATTAAAAAAATTATAACTTTGGTAGCTAAAGCTTCATTTTCTTGCAGTATGATGTGTAAATATATATAAAAATAGTGAGTCCATTAATTTTGTATCTCATCGTATGAAAGATGGTAATTAATTTTGATTTGGTTAGTTTATTATTTGTTTTCTCTAGTCGACCTTACTTTTGTTAAAAGGCTTGTTGAGGAAAATGGAGCTGAATTACAAGCTTTTGAAAAAGTTTTAAAAAATTTTTCATACTCCATATTAAATATACTTTTTCAATATATTTTATATTTAACTTTAGGAAGTCAAACAATTTACTACAAGTATTCTTCAAAACTTTAATATGAAAGTCAATGATATCTATATTAATGTATGTAAAAAAATATCATTAATATGATAAAATAGATTTTTAGTTTCATAATGGCGTATATTTTATATATATGATGCAATACATATACAATTTTGCAACACCCACATCTGAATACTATGCAAATGCTACACTCGAATCAGAAATTGTATGATTAACATCTAAAAAGATATTAATCTACCATTTGAATAATTTTTTATTATTAAGCTACACAATATCCACGTTTTGGAGGATCTTTTAAATGAGTGTATTATACAACCGACAAGAATAAAAATTATTGAAGGTAATATATTAGACTAACACCATAAAAATAACAATTAAATATATTTTGAATGCTAAATATATTAATTAATTATCAAAATAGAAAGTTTTCACACAGGGAAACAAACAATTTTATGGCTACATAAAAAAATAATGAGATGTGCAAATGAAAAAAGCTCAAACAAACCATAAATAATATATCTATATTCAATAGAAAAAAAATATATGCTTATTTTTTGGTTGTAAAATTAAATTTTAATATTAATAAATCTATTTCTAAACTCTAATATATATCAAGTATCTAACTAATCCACTTTTTTTTTGCATAACATTCTTTTATCAATTACGTTTTTTATACTACACATGCTATTACTATCATAATATATAAATATTATATTCTATTCTTGAATGAGAAAATTTAATAGATTCAGCTTAATATCGTACATATTTATCTATTCATTCATATTGTAACAACTTATACGGCAGATAAAGTCACACAACTGTTGAATTATACAATTGTTTATGGTTTCAATACAAATGGTATGATTGTTTTCAAGTATATCACTTTTAGTTGATATGTTATGCCGCAAAACTTCACTTAATTCTTGGTACTTTGAACGATTTAAATTAATATAGATTGTCTAGAACATACAATTATAATGATAGTAAAGCGTGTTTAGAGCCAGCTATTCAATAACACAAGTTACTATATAAGATGACACTTGATATATGAATGAAATTTTATCAATATACTTAAAAATGTGTATTGACAATTCAATAACATATTTTTGACTTTGCTAATGTAAAAAACCTACTGATGGAACAAAAGAGCTGTCACAAAAATATCTAATCAGTTGTCATGAGCTAACGAAGAGCAGCCGCGAACTATATAAAGACACTTCCACTCATGGCTAATTCTGCTTGTTTTGTAACTAAACTAAAAAAATACTGTTGTTGAGGAAAAAGTAATGGAATTAATGAAAAAGTGTGAAGTACATTATATATTAGTGTGAATAAAATATTATAAAATTTTCTAATAGTAGTTATGATATCATTTTTAACTAACTTTTATTATTTAAATATAAAAATTGATATAAATAGTTGTACAAAATCAACGTATCACTAGAAAATACATATGAATGTAGTTGTTTATAAGCCGAAATGGAACTAAAAATCAAAAAATACACATATAAAAACAAAGATTTTGTTATAGCCACTTTAATTTTATGTACAATAACAATAGAAAAGAATGTAGCAACAGGTAAAAATTGGGCAATATGGCTATGTTGCAACATTGAAATGTGTAATAACATGCTAGTTGTCTTACAAAATGGCATTGCGGATAGTGAAAGCACATTCAATTAATGTTACCTTCTTTTTGAGATTGACTACTTTGGTTGTGATCTATTTTATTACCATTACCAATAGTAGAGGATGAGATATCTTCATTTGGAGAAGGATTACCTACATTGACTGTGAATATACAGTTGTTTATATAGCTATTTTCACCATCCTGCAATAACGACGAATTATGGGTAGTAATGGGCTGTGATAATCTTTTAAATATGCCATGACTATTATTATGTTGGTTTACTAGCAAATAATAGTAATATATTATATAAAGAATATAAATTAAAAAAGTTACAATAATCATGATGAATGTTATCACTTAGTAGATCATCCAAGCAGCTGGAATCAACACTAGTATTAAGTGAAGGTATAGTCATAACTTCTGATTGTATGCCACAGTATTTATCGATGTCATCGTTAATATCATCATCATCATCATCGTCAGTTAATTCTTCATCAGATGTGTCATAGACATATCGTTCTTGGGTGGAACGAATTAATCGACCGACACATTGATATCTATCTGAAAATTGGCCATACCATTCATTTAATTGAGCTACTTCAGACGTGGTTAGATCTGGCATTAAATCTTCCTCAGTAGGTAATGAATCGCATGTAATTGAAAATTTAGATAATGCTCTACTAGCATCTCTTCCTGCCAATGCAAAATAATGCCCACCTAAAACATATATATTTATACTAGTAAAAATGTAAATATTTTAAAACAAAATCTATTTAATCGTTATAAATAAGCTACCAGGACCATATAAATGTCGATCAATAGTTACATCAAATATGTAACCGTTTACTGCAACAAATATAACAAAATTTGTTTCAGCATGTCGTCCATCATACTTTCTTAATTCATGTATGGTTAAATCTTGTCGTTTATAGCCTTTTGCTTTGCGATTAGGATCTTTATCAGATAATTTTATTTTAGCATCTGGATTTGGTGTTGTATATGTTAAATATTTCAATAGTATGCATGCAAATACAAATAATATAAATGTTATAAAGCCAACTTGAAGAATAAATGAAGTCATTGTCAATGTTATCATTTACCGATTAGTTAGCTGTCAACAAAAGAATCAGAAGTTTAAGTGATACGCATGCGTCATAGTTTAGTTTATTGATACTGGTAAGCGATTTATTTTGATAAGTAATGGAATTAATAAATAAAATATTATATAGTGATCGTATAATACAGTTTTTATTTAAAAAAGGAATATTTCACAGATAGAATATGAAAAGTATTGAACATTGGCGTCTATTAATTATCTTAATCAAATAATTAGTAAATGTTTATTTGAGTTAAACTAAGTAATATGGCAGTATATAAGAGTAGATTTACTTCATTTTTTATTATTCATGTAAAAATAGCACTCAAAAATTATCTTCTAAATGATGTAGTCTATTATTAGATAGTTAAGATACATTTATGTATTTATTTTGAGATTAAACTATTAGTTAATTCAAATCTTAGTAGATTGTATGTTATGTGTAATTTAGTTTTTCTGATTAATATAATAAAATAAGTAGGGAAAAATTATTCATTTCAATATAGAAAAAATATCATTAATGTGGTTATTATACTTTATAATCTAATAATACTAAAAAAACAAAATAAAATCCTTATTTATTGTTATTTTTAAATAAAAATATGGAAATAATAAGTGTTTTTTATCATATGACATTAAATTGTGCTATTTATAATTATTTAAATTTGCCGTCCATATATTCAACAATAAAGATCAATCAAAAAAATATATACTACTAAATATAATATAAAATTTTCTTCCAATGAACCATCGCAAATATCCTATTTAATATTTATTATATTAAAAAATATGGGTATAATTCATTCTATTATACCTAAAATCCATAATTTAATAGATAGATTTATATTTTGGCATTATTTCATATGTTTTACAGTTATTTAAATAATATATTAGCTTATTGAAAGTGTAACGTTACTTTGCTGTATCTATCACGAAATTGTGTGCTTTTTTACGAATTGTCAATCATATAAAAACATGCTACAATCATCACTAAAATTTATGTGGAATATTGAGTCATTCTATTTATTATTCTATCAAATTTTAATAAATCATTTTGAAACATAATACAATATGTTGATCCTATTAAGTGCGCAATATTTATTCTATTTTTCAAATAAACAGCATTTCAATTATTAAATTTCAGTTTAATATCTATGAAATTTATATAGAATCTCAATTTACCCTATTAGATATATTCTATTGAGAGGATTTTATATATTTGAAATATACAGGATTATCAGAAATCTATCCCATTTTACACATTCTCGAGCGTGCACATTGGCTAACTTGGTGTAAAAATACTTTGTTATAAGATTCTTAATGCATTTCTAGTTTTATTGATTAGCCTGAAAGTAATAAATTCACTTAATGGAAATAACATATCATCAACTGCGTGTACCATATTAAAATAATCACTTGTTTTATAGGGATAATGCACTAAAAGAAATATCCGCTCAGCAAATAAATGAATAAATCATTTAGAATAGACTTGGTGGCATAATGGGCTTAAAAATTAAAGGGAATTTTTTAAAGCATATTATTCTAATAAATGGATCACTACTCATTATTATTTTAACTTTTCAATATTAAAATGACTACAAATGCAGTGATGGTATAAGACCATACCAAAATGCATACTGATGATAGTACAATTATATAACAAATAGATGACTTTATCATGTTTGAATCGTTAAAAAATGCTTTTATAAATAACTAAAAGTATATTAGTGTGGTGCTAACAAAATTTGTGTGAGCAATAGCACAAGTGTAACCCATAGCTGTGAGGAAGACCTAATACCTTGTGCAACATAAAATACATCATTCCGCATTGATGTATCTGTCAAAGTTGAAATGTTTTTTTGCGTTGTCATATTCCGGATAAAACTAAGATTCTACTATGTGAATGAATGAGGTTTTTTTCAAATGTCACCTACAATGTACAAAAATACCATGCGACCCCTAATGTGACATATACAATAACAAAAGTTATTAGATTAACTGGATAGTTCATAGGAACAACCTTATTAATGATTTTAAATTATATCCTATCACAAAACAAACATAACATGATATTGAAAGTACATTAATGTCTAAAATAATAACAGCTAATAACAATACTAATTTTTTTGTAGAGAGAATAAAGCGTATTAATTAATTATAAAATAGGATAGTAAGCATGTTTAGTGACACCAAGATAGTGTTTATCATCCCGTCTAACATAAACATAACCATTGTCACCCCACTCATTGCCCCAACTATTCTTGATATACCAATAGTTGTTATCATTTTGATGGCCGTAGCCAACACAAAGTACTGCATGGTTCAGTTTATCTGAAGAGACTTCTGGATCATAAAACACTCCACTATTGTAGAATTGAAATGATTTACTAGCAGCATTTATAGCAATTGAAGCTGGTCCAATATGTGCTAGTACTACCATAAGTGATTGTTCATCTGGTTCAATAATTTTGTAGCCAGATATTTTCGATGTATTTTCTGGACTGTATTTACATTCTCCCTCCTAAAAACATACGTCATCAAGGATTACTGTGATATAAATTGTGTGAGCATACTTCACCAGTGTATGGATAGGCATCACTTTTCATAACACCACTTTCTTTAATATACTCATATGTACCTTCAATAGAACCACCAAAACAACCAAAACTTCTATTTGAACAATCAACTATTTGTTGCTCACTTAGACATACTAAATTATTATTTTGTATAGCATATGCTGACTCTATTGCACCAACACAACTAAAGGCATAGCATGACCCACAACTTCCCTGATGTTTGACTGGTGTAACTTTACTACCTTTTTTCCAGTCAATAGACGTTGGAAGTGTATTAAAATAATCTTTAGTATCCATTAAAACTGGTTGTTCTTGCAATTTCTTTTGTTTTACAGCATCACTATCCCGGGGTTTATGCCTTAACCAGGTTTCATACTCCTCGTAGTTCTAAATTGATAAAATAAGCATCATCTATAGAGAGCTATATCCTGAATTTCTACCATATCCAAATGATATTTAAAATTTACTTACCCAGTGAGAAAGACTATTGTGTTTACATTTATGACTTTTACTCTGTTGGTTGAATAATTCAATAAATATGTGATTCTCTTTAAAATACATAAGTCGGCGATTTTCTTCACTTTTAGATTGTAATTTAAGACAATGGTAAGTCTTGTGTGAAGGCCAAATTCTTTTTGCTACGTCATCTGGTGTCATTATTACCTTAAAAATTACACTATTAACTCTTCCCAACACAGTAATGTAATATTGGCAACGATCTGCTCCTTATCAGTCAAAATCAGCTTATTTATTCTATAAAATAATCTGATTTTAAATAGTTAATTGTCGAATATTGTACATCTATTTGAGTTGTTAAGAAATGAATTCCCATTTTGACTAAAATATTTTGAAATTCTACTTAAAAACTATATAGTAAAATGAAACAATCATCAAATCATGTCTAAACAATTTTTTTGAGAGGTTTTTTTGAAATTAAATGTATCCGTACTTTTAATTATCAAAAAATTCTCTTTTGATAAGATATAATTTTATCTTAAGAGGTTTAAAATGATGTTAATTGCTTCTAAACAAATACTTAAATACTTGTTGCAGTATTAAATTAAAATATGTTTTATCTACTTAGTTTTTGTGCTATATTAGTTATATATTTTCATTCAATATTATTTTTGTTTTAACAAATAAGAATATGTTGATTTCTTTGATTGGAAGATGCAATTATCTACTTAACCACCCACATTCTTTTATTTTGAGGTAAAAATTTCTTCTTTGATAAAGTTGTAATAGCATATTGATTTTTTCTAAAGTAGCAATCCTATCTCTATATATAAATCATTATAGAATAATTTATCTACTTTTATGTCAAAAACTACTACAAATTATAATCAAACTCGTATGAAAGGATCTTTGTCTTTTAGAAAATAGTAAAACTTGACATAACATAAATATGTAGTGATAAATATCCTTTATTATTATATATTACAATTATTATCTATGAAATAAAACCATTGATAAAACCACGTTCAGAAAGGTTGTACCAACACTAATTTCCGCATGCACATATCGATTGGCTACAAAGCTTTTTTTAGTGTTAATACTGAATACTATATAAATATTAAACTTTAAATTTTCTTTAATTTTAGAATATTTTTATTTTGTATTTTATGTTATAAGAAAGAGAAACATAAATATAGAAAATAACGATATTATACGGTAAATCTTGATTGTACACGAATCGTATGTATCCAATTTATAAAATATATGCATGCGCTTTTGGTGAATTTTTATAGAATATAGATGATTTATTATTCAAAATTTCATGCATTTTTATTAATTTTATTTCCCTTCTTTTACCATTAAAGGTAAATATTTTTGTTTAAATCATTCTTGATAATTATAGTGCAAACTAAACTGTCTTATTTCTTTTTTAAAATGAAATGTATAATTATTTAGGTTTTAAAAAGCGTTTAAGAGCTTCAATATTTATATTTTTATTTATCTTTGATTAAGTAATGATATACGTGTCACTAAGAATTGTTTGATTGTTTTATACAAATATATTTATAGAAATGGCGCTGTAGACATTACTGTATATATTAATTGAATAAGTATTTTTTTTTAATGTGAAATTTGTTAGAAAGTTGTGTACAGACATGAGTATTGCTACACTAATTATAATAATTTACTTTAATCTACTGAGGTTGTGTAAAACACCATTTTAATTGTTTTTATTACGATATAAATCATATAAGGCACGAATATTTAACGTTATTTCAAGTAATAATATCAGCCTTTCTTAATTACTACACTTTTAATACTTAACAATGTGCAGCAATCAATGCTCTAAAATTCATGTTATTTCCTTTGATATAATTGTTAATAGTAATGTTAAAATAAAATGAATATATTTTTATGCAGCTAGGCATCCTAATTTACTCAATTATTTGATTTATTTTCTATATTCATTAGTCTAATTGTAATTTAAATTAATACATTATATATCTAACTTTTTTAGGCTTATTATAAGATATAGTAATTTTATACATTAATTTTTGTTATATTCCTTTAAAATTAGTTTACTAAATTAAAGTCAGTTATTGCATATACTTATACTACATAAATGTTTTACATTCATATGTAAGTGGAGAACTTGGTACACTTTTGAAATTACTTTAATGATGAGAATAAAATACATTAAATATGCATTTAACAAGAAATTTCATGTTTTCTAATGTAAAATTATATCCGTGATATCTTAACAATTTTCTGCAATTCAAGTTCGATTCATGTCTAAAATTTTTTGGTGCATTCAAGCCTATAGATGGACTGTTTTTAACTCTACTGCCTCTAATTTTTAAAAAAGTTCAGGAATTTTAAGATATTTGTAAATAAAAGTTTTTTTATTAAAAAATGAATTTTGGATTTTTTTCTTATTATGTGCTAGCACCACTTAGACTCGTAATAGGGCCTACACTAATTGAACGAGCAGCATTCACTGAAATACACTCAACACTTGTAAAATAAGAGATTTTAGCGCCCGTTATATGGTAGCTTAAAAAAATTTATAATAAATTTTTAAACTATAATCGATTTATTTTAAAGTCTATTTTAACTTGTGGGACTAATGACGTTTTCCTAACAACTACAAAATAATTGGTCCATTTTTTCTTGTGAATTGTACTCTATGTTCTATATTGATAAATCTAAAAGCCATAAATATAACTATCTCTAGTTGAATAATTATTGTTTAATTTAAAAATTTACATAAGAGCATTAAAGAGTTATGAATGAAAATATTACTATTTTTCTATTATGAGTTATAATATATACATGCAATAATACTACAGGTATGTAAAAAATTAATATTTCTCTTTAGTAATTTAAAGTACTTAATATACTAAAATGACAATATAAATTTGAATATTTCAAGTATAAAAGAAGCATAACACATTGCTAAAGTGGCGTTATTCTATATGAAAGCACAAAACAATTAGAATGCCAAGAGTATGATTCATAAGCTAACTGTAATTATTTTTTATATCTTATAATAGATAAGCATATTTTGGATTGAATATTAAAATATTAATTCGTACAACACTTTAATGGATACATTGAATATATTTGCTTTTGCTATTAAAGACTTGGAGTGAAGAGAGCTAATTTTTCAAACTAATAGTAAACTATGATTTTTATAAAATTTATGAAATATGTACTTTATGACATTAGATGGATTCATGGAATTTATTTTTAAAACTGAAAAGTATCGATCGTTTATATATGTTTATAATATGTATACGCATATGTCTTTAAATTCACTAGTCTCAGCAACAAAGTTCTAAAGCATTTTTTTATAAACTTGGATAGATAGAATATGTCAGAAGATCTTATTCAAATATAAGGTGTCATGGGATGTGAATTTAAATCTGAACTCGATCTGAGCTCAAAGCCTCTAAATTTCTGTACTTGTAATACAAATTCAAGTAGGAAATTTTGTCATAAATAAAGTTTGAGTGAGTTTGAATGAAATTATAGGACTAAATTGCTTCTAATGATAATAATAATAACAACAAAAGTGGTCAGTATATTAAAACTTTTTATAACTAGTAAAATTTGTTTAGTATTGTCCAATCGTTAGTGGGATGTTAGTCCTAATAGACATATTCTAAGTTAATATTTATTTAATTAGAAACTTTAGTTACTTTAAAAAAATCATATTAAGTTAATTATTTTTTTCACAGTACTAAGTCAACATAAGATACAACGGATCATCCAGGGAATTTATGAAACAAAGATAACTACATACAACTTTATAATTTAATAGTTTGAGTAAGAAGTTGGCAATGAAAACAAAATCTTATTTAATAAACTGAAATTTATATATTTAAAATGTTTCTGCCCGCACAAATTTAAAATTTTTTCTTTTTTTTTCAAATAGTGCAACCAGCGTAATATTTCTGTGATATCCATAGATAGATATTTCTTTGTCAAGCCTAATGATAATTATGGAAATGATTATCACTAAAATATTGACACAGTTGATAAATAGTGGTTTTTTAACACTTTTTGAAAGGTGGTATGCTTAAATTTTAACATACCGTATATATATTTATATAATTTGAATTGCAATATTTTTAAAAGGTTGCATTGACTAACAGTAATTTATTTTTACTTAAAAACCTTAAATCCATAATTAAAACCAATGTTAACTGAATGATTAATTATTGCATGGATTCAGACTCGGATTAAACTAAGTATATTTGTCAATTAGTTTGATAACTAGTTTTATCACATCTAAATTATATTTAACGAATTTAAGAGAACAATTCTTTAATTCACTATTTACAGCTTATAATGAATAAAGTTTTTTTGAAAAAAAACTTTAAATTAAATAATGTGATGAATATAGAATGTATATATAATAAAATAATTCTTTTATGCTGTTTATTTTTGTTTTTCTTTAATTTTTTTCATTTCATCTACATTCTACATCTATATCAGCATTCTAATCATTACAAAACGTCATTTAGATATCATTTTTTAAACTAAATCTCTTAAAAAATAGATTTAAAATAAAATTTAGTCTCTTTTTGTATATTATGGTAGGTAATTGTGTACCATAAATTAATTTAGTCTATGTGCTATGCTATAATAAGCATCAGAGTACCACATTTTATAACTAAAAGAGGTATAAATCTTTTTCTGAGGCTAAAAATTCCACATAATAAAATCATATTTTTTAATAGTTTAACAATATAAAATGAAAAGGTTAATAGTATTATAAAGTTTTAAATACTGATATGGCGAACTAAAAAGAGAATATTACCTTATTTCATATGATATTTATTCTAAATACTATTTGATAAAAAAGTACTCTTTTCTCTTTGACTTAACTTTTAAAACAGAACTACTACAAACATATAATCTTAGAATTATGAGTGAGTATTTAATATTAGATTAATAATAAAGAAGTTAAAATTGCAATAAATTGAAAAATACTATAAAAAATAGTACTTTATATGCTACGAAAAAGATGTAAATTTAATCTCACCTGTGTAAATAAGCTCCTTAAAACTATCAAAATTATTTTTTATTAAATAAATAATATACGCTATATTAAAAATTGATATATAATCACCATTATATCCAAAATAAATTACCAGTAAAATATATTTATAACTATAATTAAGATAATTATTTAAAATAAACAAGATAAAAGTAATTGTAATAGTCATAAAAGTGGGTAGTAGGCATGTCTAGTAACTCCAAGATAGTGATTATTATCCCTCTTGACATAAACATACCCATTATCACCCCATTCACTACCCCAACTATTCTTGATATACCAGTAGTTATCATTATTTTTGTAACCATAACCAACACAAAGTACTGCGTGATTTAATTCTTGCGAAGAGACTTCCGGATCATAAAACACACCACTACTGTAAAACTGAAATGATTTACTAGCAGCATTTACTGCTATTGATGTAGGACCAATATGCGCTAATGTTACCATAAGTGATTGATCATTTGGTTCAACAATTCTAAAACTTGAAATTTTCGACACTTTTTTAGGATTATATTTGCAAACACCTTCCTATAAAGTGACATTGTTAAAATTTTTGAAATTTACTAAAGTTATAATTGTTTATTATACTTTTCCATTGTAAGGATAAGTTTTAGTTTCCATAAGTCCACTTTTAACTATATACTCAAATGTGGCTTCTAATGAACCCCCTGAACATCCAAAAGTGTGATCTGAACAATCAACTATTTGCTGCTCACTTAGATCTACTAAGATATTCTTGCTAATAGCATATGCCGATTCTACTGCACCTACACAACTGAAGGCATAGCATGAACCACAATTCCCTTGATTTTTTACTGAAGTGACTCTTCCATCTTTTTTCCAATCAATAAAAGTTGGAAGTGAATTAGCACAATCTTTAGTCGCCATTAAAATTGGTTGATTCTGTAGTATTTTTTGTTTAATAATATCATCATCACGCGGTTTATGTTTTAGCCAAGCTACATATTCTTCATAGTTCTATATTAATTTAATAATTTATAATAATCTAGGTATATCAACTATTTTTATTATATATAAATAGTATTTGAGAAAACCTACCCAGTGAGAAAAACTATTGTGCTTACATTTGTGACTTTTTTTGCATTGTTGGTTAAATAATTCAATAAAAATATGATTATCCTTAAAATGCAATAATCGACGACTTTCTTCACTTTTAGATTGTAATTTAAGACAATGATAGGTTTTATGTGCTGGCCAAATTCTTTTTGCTACATCATCTGGTGTCATTATTCTATCTAAAGCAGTATTATGTTTAATATCAATGTGAGGACAATACCTAACACTAATAATACGTCTTATCGAAATAATTTATCTCGTGTCAGCATTAAACTAATCAGATTTTGACTAGTTAATTAGTTATTATTGTATATATTTATAAGAAATATATATATAACACAGTATTGTGACTAATAAGTTAATTTTTATATTAAAAAAAATTATATAATGAAAAATAATATTCATATAGAAATTAGGAATATAAATTCTTTACAATAATCTATATTTTAATATCTTAAATAGTTAGTTTTTGTGATTTATAATATATACTTAAATCAAAAAATACTAATAATACATTAATATAAATTTATTTTAATATTTAAAAAACGTTATATAAAATTTTAATTACCACATTAATTTTTATCTGATTAACATAAATTTTTATTATAAATTCATTAAAATATATTATCGAATTTTTAGATATTAATTAAATAATAAAATTCTATATACAAAATATAACTGAATTATAAATATATATATAATTCTTTATAAATGTTGATCAATAGCTTATATAATTTAATATTTAATTAACCATCTATTAATAGATTCAAAAACACATCATATTTCAGTAGATTTGGCATATTAAATGAATAGTAATATTAATAACTAGCTTAATATAGTATATATTATTTTAATTGAAATTTTATTAAAAAGACCTAATATTAGTTTTTTTTACAGTATATTTTAAAAATATTATACTATCAAGTGGTGATAAATAATTAAATATATACAATAAATTTTCAAATATCTTAAAAACTTAAAGAGGTTTATATGATTATTTTTATTGAAAATTATGCGAGTAAAATATAGTCTGATAGAATTTTAAGGGTGATGCTTTTATTAGTTAAATTTTGCAGTCTAGAATATAAACTTAGATACCTTCAACTATTATATTTCTACATAATCTATTAAATTAATATTCTTAAAATTATATATGATTTTATTCAGCAGACTAGTAACATTAGAGAAATACATATGATTTAGTTTTATACAGTTGTATATCACATGGAATCGAATCTTTTCGTTAAAAGTTATTAAATTTTTTAATTTATATAAAATATATTAAAGTTTAATGCAAATAAACTAATTTTTTAAAGCATAAAAAAAGGCCATATTAGTTCATTCAAATATATAATACGAATTTTATACGTTTCATTTAAGGTAATTAGGTATTTTATGTTGATTTTTTGTTAGCTAAAATATTTATGATAATTTTTTACAGTTAAAATAAAGAAAAATTAATTTTTACATTTTATATTTTTTTAAATAAAGATTCCGTATGCTAATAGTATATTATATCGTTCCAAGTGTTATGAATAAATGATTTATACACTTTATGATTTTACTTAAGAATAACTTGCTAAAAAAAAGTATTTTAAGAAAATTTTATTGTAAAAACATGAATACAGTATTTATTTAAATGCTTATTGGATAGGTAATAAATATTTAATGATAAAAAAGTATATTTTATTAGGCTATGCTATTTTTACATTATACTATAACTTTAGGGGTGGGTTTTTTATGCCATAATACAATTAATTGCTGATACTTGTACTTCTAAACAATATAAATAATATTTAACATTATTTAATAATTTAAAATTTGACAATTCTTGTTATGTATTATAAGCTATTACTTAAGAAATATAAATAATACAATTTTCTGATTTAACTATCATAATGTAAAATAATATAACAAAACTTTTGTTATTTGGTTATTGTATAAGTATTTTATCAATAAATACAATAAAATGAAATATTATTACATATTCAACTTCTTTATGTTTTAGATTTTTTAAAAAAATTATTATTTAATAAGAAATGTTTTAAATTGTTAAATTTTTTATACAATTAGGGCTAAATATATAGTTTAAAGAATAATAAATATTGCTTAACATTTTTCAATTTATGTTAAGTGCTTTAATTTATAATTGAATTGGATAAAAAAATATATTACCTCTAATCTTAAAAAAATAAATAAGCTTATAAACAAGCAACAGATGCTTCTTACTTAAAAATTGTAATCGTATGTATTTTTAGTTTATTTTAAGAAAAATATAAATAAAACAGCAATATACAAGCATTTAATATTTATCTTACATTCAAATATTGTTGTACTACAAAAAGATAATATGATAGTGAATTACATAGTATGAAATATTTGGCTCTATCTTAAATTAATAATATAGTATTTATAGGTAGAATATGGTTCATGCTTTATTCTGCAATTAGTGATTAATACAAGTAATACATATTATATTATAATCTTAAAAGAAAGAATAAAATAAAATAGACATTAAGATAGAAAATAGAACAATAACTAGTAAACTAACAATTATTGACAATTAAAATATGTAAATACTTTTATAAAATAGGATAGCATGCATTTGTTGTAACACCAAGATAATTATTTCCATTTCTTGCAATGTTTATATAGCCTGCATCCCCCCAACTAGTACCCCAGCTATTTTTAACCTGCCAAAAGTTTTCATCATCTATTTGGCCATAACCAATACAAAGTACAGCATGATTAATATTAGTGGAAGAAGCATCCGGATCATAAAATACACCACTGTTATAAAATTGAAAAGATCTACTTGAGGCATTTATAGCAATGGATATAGGACCTTTTTCTGCAACTGCCATCATAAGTGATAATTCATTTGCTTCCACAGGCTCATAATCTGATATTTTTATCACATTTTTTGGATTATACTTACAGCATTCTTTCTAATATAAAAATATTTAATGGAAAATATAATAAAAATCTATTACTTTCCCCATATATGGATAATCATCACTTTTCATGAGCCCATGTTCCATAACATATTCAAATCCTCCTTCGAGTGAACCTCCAAAACAACCAAAGCTTTTTTTTGAACAATCAACAATTTGTTGCTCACTGAAATCAATTAGGATATTATTCTTGATAGCATATGCAGATTCAATAGCTCCAACACAACTAAATGCGTAACAAGAGCCACAACCTCCTTGGTGTTTTACACGAGTAACCTTACCCTCTTCTCTCCAGTCAACGTGTCTTGGTATAGAATTAATATTCTCTTTAGATACCATATAAATAGGTTTTTGTTGTATTTTTTCTATAGTTTTAGAATCAACCTTACGAGCTGAGTGTGACAACCAACTTTCATATTCCTCAAAACTCTAAATTTATTCAATTTATACTCATTAATAGTCTGTTTTCCATAAAATTTATATAAATAAACCTAAGAAGTAATTTACCCAATGAGAGAAGTTATTGTGTTTACAATTATGTGTTTTCTTTTGAGGTTGATTAAATTGTTCAATAAAAGTGTGGTTATCTTTAAAAAACATCAATCTACGACGGTCTTCTTCTTTTGATTTATGCTTAAGACTATGATACATTTTATGAGCTGGCCACATTCTCTTTGAAACATCATCTGGTGTCATTTCTCTCTATAAAATATTTAGTGAAATATATCAATGCTAAAGCAAACCCCTTCAATTTATATTGCTTATGCTGATAATCTCATTAGTAAGTAGATTTGGTCTAATCAACAAAGATTATTCATTAATTATATCTCTCAGATAAACTCAGCAATGTTTAAATTTATTATTATGAATTAAATGTATATTTTTCAAAAATTTAATATCTATTTAAATTAACTAAGCATTAAACAAAACGATTTATATGGCCTGCTTTTATGTGATAAAACCTATTATTGATAATATAATATGATTCTTATTAAAAAAATTAATTGTTATCAAAATATTGCTATATTAGCCTATAAAATTTTTATCTTTATAGTTATGAAATAATTAAGCTTCTATATATGAATAGATTTGCTATTAAAAAAATTAACGTTAGAAGCACTGAAATAATTATATTTTAGAGTGAAAAAATGGTATACTATAAAAATATTCGGTTTATATGTAGCTTTTTTTAACTATTAAATTATGGCAAATTTCTATACTAATTTGATCTCATTAAAGAAATTAATTATATAATACTATTATTCACACATTAATTTTTGACTATATACATTTTAATGATGTAATTTAGATAAATTTTCATTATAAGCTATTTAATTCCAATTAATGAAAAGTTATTAATTTGTTAAATAGTCGGCAAGCATAATTGACTTCTATAATTATTATATTTATAGCCATCTTTTTGTATATTTTAGGCTTTTATTTATTATAAATGTTAATTATGTTTTGACGGTAGGAAGTTTTTACAAAATATTTAATTTTATGTGGAAAAAAATTGATATCATGAAAATCACCATTAGAGTAAGGTATTGTGGCACAATTATGTATATAATAATTGAGAAGATAGGTAGACGTTTTATGTTATGAATAAACGCTACATTTAATCAATTACACCATTTCAGTTACTTTTCCAAATTATTTAATAGATTTACGAGAATACCAGTGCGAATGTTGTTTATAAACATTATAATATTGTATCATACTAATTCAAAAGTGATAATGAAAACTATACCATTGAATGTGCTATTTTAAATTCTTAACGATAAAGTAATCTATTTAAATTCTTTTAAACCTATTAAAGTTGTATTTTCAAGCAATACGGTTAAATAAATAGTGTTACATATTTTAATTCATGAATTATATAGAATTTTAATAAATTATATAAAATTAACATGCTATTTCATTAATATTTAATATATTTTACTAATTGATATGAATGTCTCTTTCATTTTGGAACTGCTTCTAAGGTTGGTATGTAATTAAGCATAAAAAATGGTATCTCATTATTTAATAATTAATTTTCTATAAGTATTATCAATCGTAACCTTAATTTTTGTTTCAAATATCACTATAAATACTTTATACTAACTAAATTATAAAACTCAACGAGTAATTTTATAATTTCTATCAAAAATAGTCACTCTAGATGTATATCATTGTCAGTTGTAACATCCTAAAAAATAGTTCAAGTAAAAATTCAAATGGAAGATATATATTCTAATAACCACTAACATCATAATATTTGATAAACTATATACAAAAAATAATTTGTATCACGTTTTAAATTGTAATGAACTCTTTTGGTGGACGATACACTTCTAATATTAATTAATCATTAAATAAAAATTTTAGTGTTTTTTAGTTATAAATTAAATGACAAATACATATTTATTTTATATAATTTAAAACTACTAAAAAGTTATTTCAAATGATAGATTATAACTATTAGTTTTTCTGATTAACTGCTTATATACTCATAGTTCCCATGTTTATTCAGTTTACCATAATATAATTGAAGTAAAATTTTATAGATTATAATAATAATTAGAATCATTATTGTATTTGTCAATTATCATTAAATAATATATATATTTAATTTCCATCATCGTATTTTATAAAAAAGGGAAGTAATTTTTATATATTGAATAAATGAAACAACTATTTATTTGTTAAATTTAATTTAGTTAGCTCTTTATAAACATTAAATGAGTAAATAATGATAAAAAATGAAGTATTTATTTATATAATTACTTAATATTTAAAAAATGGAAATAATTTATAAAGTAAATTAATGTACATAATTAATAAAAGAATAATTTTGTATTGAAATCAGTGATGGCAACTAAGCTCTTACAGGATGAACAAAGAGTGAACTAAAATATTTAGAGAGCTATAAATAAATAAACTTTAGAGAAAAAAATCAATTTAATTACAGTAATTTGGTAGAAAAAATAACAAAAAACTAAAAAATCATGTACCATTAATAGTTATTTAGACATAAATAGGGAGTATTAATTATAAAGATAAATTATTTTACAAGCGTTTATATATTCATTCAAAATTTGATAAAAATAACATTTTTTAATTTAATTTATAGTAAAATAATAAATTATTTAGTGTTGAATAATTTAAAATCATGTTTTATTTAAAAACTAATAACACAAATTTAGCAATTACAAAGCAAACAAATTTTTAGATAGATCAATCTACCACTTTTTCGCCCTAGTAAAGCTCACTTTTTTTTTAAAAATTTATATTATTTGAAGCTGGTTAATGTTGCTTATAGTATAAACTATGTTTAATTAAGGTCAAGCTATTTTAGGATCCAAATATCTATAAAAAGAGATAGAATATCTAGCTGATACACAAGGCATAGGTTGATTAGTAAGTGAAAATCACATTTAAAAATTAAGAAACTATAGTTGTATTGGCAATTCAATTTACAAAATTTATAATAATAATATTCCATGATTGATAACAATAAATGGTGTGTTATTTATATAAAAATCTGTAGTTTTTTGTAATTTTAAAATAAAATACTTATTAATTTTTTTAATTACGCTAAAATAATTATTTTTTTTGAAAGATGAGTAAATGAAAGCATTTAAACAAATTGTTATATGAACATAAAATAATTATAAAATATAGAAATGCATTAATTAGTATAAGATCAAGGTAAATAGCAATTAAAATAGCTGAAATTGATCTAATTTCTGTATACAATCATCTTATAAAACGGTATTACAAGAAGTAAATTACAAACATAGTAGTTAGTAGTCATATTAAGTTCTAATATATGATGTTTTTGCTTTAAAAGTGCATAATATATTAAAACACAATAACATAGCCATTTTATAATAAATTGCAGCTGTCTGAAACAAAATTATAAAAATATTATTTTCATATAGTATAATTTTACTTTGAATTAATCTTATGCACTTCATAGTTAACTGTTAGATGGATCATATAAAAGTAAAAAAAATATGTTTTTAGATAATAATTAAAATAAAATTTATATAAATGTCTAAAAAATAAATATAATATAATAGTTTTAGAGTTATTTTAAATATAAGGGATATAAGTTTTAATTTTAGGATACTTTATAAGTAAAAACAACCTTAAAAAGCCTTAAATTCCAAATAATGTATTTGAATACAATACTTTTGTAAATATATTTTTTTTATAATAATAAAATTTTATGTTATGAATTTAAATTTTTATTGAAATAAATAATTTTAGGCATTAAAAAATAGGCTACTTATTTTACTTTAAAGAGTGAATATTAAATTATCTTATATATTTGTGGAAATAAAAGTATTATTTCTTTTAAAATAGTCAAGATTTAATGATACATTTTTATTTTGTATGACTAATAATAGAATATTACTCAATCTTTAAAATAAAAAAAATATAATAATAGCAAGTAAATAAACATACGAAAACCCACTATCGATCATATTTCGTTAAAATATAAATCTAATTGTTTTAATCTCATATAAAATTAATTGCATTACTTACCATCTTGTATGTTGATTGCAATTTTACAGTAGCCTACTGTCGCTATCACTTGATTTTTTGATAGTGCTCTCAATGTATTAATAAAATGAATATTTATTTATTTAATTTTTTCATCATAGTAAATAAAAATTAAATTGATATAGCTCATTTATCTAACAACGTATGTAAACTTGCCACAAAAACTATTTTACTGCCACCATTACTATATACTAAATTAAAAATGTTAAAATACTCTTCAAAGAAACTTTATTAATAACAATAACAGAATAAATTCATTAATAACTGGTTTCATTATATATTAAAATCATTTATCACTTGAAAAATATGATATATTTTTATTTTTCAAGTATTAAGTGTTGGTAATTTGTAAATATTATCTTATTCTCATCAATCAACTTAAAGTCAACTAAAATAATTACGATAAGGTTTTAAAAATTTAATAAATTAAGTATTATCTATTTTTATTACAAAAATTACTTAAACTATTAAAAATAAATAATTCCAATATAGACTAAGCTATTCATCAGTATGGTATTAATATATTACTCATTGAATCATTTTAACTTAAAAAATACTTTTATTTAAAAAAATAAATTACTTTTTATAATTTTATATTTCAATATTTAATCGTATATCTTATATGGACTTATATGCATTTATAGACTTCAATCTGAAGGATAGCGCGCGCACGCTAGAAATATATGCTTTAGGATGTATACATTTTCGGATATATTCGGCTAGAAGTAATACGTAGTTGTTGAGTGAAATAAGAGTAGGCTTGAACGTTTTTAATGTTGTATAATGATCTAAAATTAGAATGTTAAACATAGAAGTATGAAAAATAACCATTTATAATTTCAGTGATGTATCATGGAATATTGAAAACATAAAATGTAACTTTTTTTTAATGGATATTTATATTTGATTTTATTAATAATGAATGATCATATAAATGTATTATTATAGTTAAAATTAATGGTTTAGTGATGGAAATTTATATTAAATAGAGACGGGTGGTTTTAAAAGAGTGACATTTAGCATGAACAAAATGTAGTTTACTCCTTATCTAATATTTGAAGACATTTAAAATAATCGCATAAATGTTGATTAATTAAAATAGTCGATCGTAATTGAGTAAACATTGTAAAACCCACTCATAAATGTACTTTAGCCGATCATGATATTAGAATAAATGATTGATTAACATACAAATGCATATATTGATATGATAGTTTGTGATAGTAAAGGTATTATTTTTTAATGTATTTTTAAATAAATATGAATGGATTGTGTACTATGGAAATAGTATTGAATAATGATGACATTATTGAGAGATATCGCACTATGACATGCTAAATGACATAATAGAAAGAGTGGAATCAAATCAATCCATAGAGTATTAGTATGAATTATAATATATTATTAGATAATAATGTTGACAATATATTGATCATTTAAATGATACAAAGTATTTTATAATGAATTTCATAAAAAGTATGTTATGATTTTTTAATAATAAGTTAATTTAATAGACAATAGATCGGACAATGGCTAGAAGAAATATCATTGACATGGAGGATTCATTTAAAAAGATAATTTATTTACATATTAATTATGTGAATGTTATAATGGGTCAGTCATTTTAATAAATATCTATCAATCAAACAAAATGATCACCTATAAACAAATATATTTGACGACAAGGGTGTTTAAGCATTAATCAGATTGTTGAACATTTGTGTAAAAAGTATGCACCCACATTATGACAAACTACGTATCTATGGATTATAAGTAATAATACTAATGGATTGAACTTAAAAATGTTATTTGAAATAAATACTACTATTGAAACGTTTTATAATTTCTGTACAATATATATATTTATCATTAGTATCGTATATGTGATATTACCATATAAATAATAGATAACAACAATATATAGTACTATTATAGAGTAGTACACAAATGAATGTATGTTATATTATAGTAGATAAACAACAAAAGGATATACTATAACAACGCTAAAAAACCATTTTGTGTTGATATAATCCATTTGTAATATTAACGATAGCTATATTCATCCAAATTATAGTATGAGATAATACTGCTATAGAACTAGGCGATAATTTTTAATTTACAACGAGATAATAGGAAAGTTCTAGCTAGAGAAAAAAAATGTTTATCAAATAATACTCCTTTTCCCTAATTATATCTATTTATTTTTATAGTCATACATTGAAATAAAAAAAAATTAAATGAATAGTTTCTATTGAAAACAATATTATAACAGGTTAACTACTTTTGATTGATAGGATTTGAATTTAAATAGGATCACCTAATGCCGTACGCAGCATTGATCAATTACGCATTTGTTCTGTGTAGTAATTGTGGCGATAGTGTATTGATTCAACATTGACTTACCTATCCGACTATCAAAATATTGATTCCATTCAACAAAAAAGGATTGGTAACATTTATTTTTATTATTTTTACTCTCTATAGATTGTACTCATATGAAAATTTTTAACTAACTTTATCATCTACTACCTTTATCGCCTTGTGTAGCCTTTTTAATTTCACAATCATGATGAATTTTTAATTAATAATAATTTATTATTTTTTCCATCTACAAATATAACATATAGGCTACGACGTATCGAATAAGTAGCGACATATTTCGTTATGTACTACGCATGCACATTCTAATTATAAATTTTGCAATCTAGTCTAGTACGCTGCATCAAGATTAATTCCTACAAATATCATTTTCCTACTCAAGTAGAGTTATATTTTTATAATTTATACCATTCAATAGTTAAATGGAATTAGATATTTTTTATTTGATCTCCACATAAACTTTTTAACTACAACAAGTTACTTTTTAATAAAAATATAATTTTTTTTATTAATATACAGCTTTAATTAAATATTTTTACAATTTATGACTAATATGGTCAAATGTGATGATAGTTGTTTGGCTGATTTTAGATAATTATCATTATTATTCTACTTTTACACTTTAATATCAAATAAAATTTAAAAAAATTTTATTCATTTTTAATTTTTTTTACGTTTTTTCTATATTTTATAGTAAAAAACTTTACAATTAGTTTAATACAAGCCAATGAATTCTGATTTCCCTGGATCTGAGAGCCCTACATTTCTGGATCAATGGAGATACTATTCCTACTATGGATGTACACCTTCATCAGTGTACAAGTTTACCAAAAGTAATATCGGTCTTTTGAATGATTTACGCTATTTTCTTGATTTGGATTTGTCATTAATTTATTTTAAATACAATTTTCCGCCATTTTAATATTAAATCTATAAATTTTGAAAATATCATTTAAATGTAAAATTTTGTAAACGTATATGATATGGATGTTATTATTATGTTTGACCTAGGTACAATGTTAAAAACGGATTATGAACTAATCCACTATTAATAAACTTATAGTAACGCCTAATCTAATAGTACTCTAAGGTGGTCACATAAAAACATCTTTAATTGAATATTTTAATAAATTGTTTAATGTACATTTATTTATATCAACATTTTTTATAATGATAACTTTTCTAAATAGGGTCAAATAGAGTTATATTGTTGATAAATTGTAATATATGTTAATTGTTATGATCATTTTTTTTCGATTAATTAATTGTGATTTTCATATTAAAAAAAAGTTTCTACATCTTTCTATTGATTAGTAATATATATTTAAGAGTAGAAAACATTGTTTTAACTTTAAATTTAATAACTTTGAATTATATTTCTAACGTATAATTAGTAGCGAAATACTATTACATTTATTAGTTACATTCCATTATATAAAATATTTTAATTTTATGCATTTTTTGGTATGTAATTGTTCATATTAATTCAAATTTTTCAATATTATACTAATTTTTGATGTTTTAATACAAAAATGAATAATAAATTATATTACATGATTTTATAAACCTATCATACTGTCCGTATATTAGATTATTATATATTTAAATAATATTGAATTTGATAGTTTTTGTTTTTAAAGTAAAATTTAATTAAAAATGATATATTATCTATATGCGTAGAATAAAATTAAATAACCACATAGGTATTTTTATTTATCACATTAATGCGTAATGTATATTAGTAATTTTTCTCCAATATAGAAATATATATGTATTTTAATATCTATAATCTACCATTTTGTATTCTGTATACTATAGTATTATTTTGACATGTAATATTTTTTAATACATTCTTTTTACTCAATTTTTTAGTGTCTTATAATCATTAGAAACTATTTACTTGATAAAAAATTTGCTTTATATCCTATATGTTTATTCAATAGATTCTCAATATCTTGTACGACGTTTAGCAGTTAAAGAAGAAATATCAGGCCATAGTGGCTGTGTAGGGATTTTATTATGCAAAATTATTAATGTAATTATAATGCATTATACAATTTAGGTAAATACCGTACATTGGAACAAATCAGGAACTATTCTATTATCTGGATCAGATGATCGATACCTAAATCTATATTCCTATCCGACATTTCATGTAGCCATACCATTTATCGATTGATAATGAGAAATTGTTGTTTAATTATACCCATAGATGTTGGAAAGAATTAAATCTGGTCATAAAGCTAATATTTTTAATGCAAAATTTATTCCTCATTCTAATGATACAAAAGTATACCATAATATTGTTAAAAAATTACTTATTAAATTCATTTAAAGATATGTTCATGTTCTGGTGATGGCATTATGCACTATAATGATGTAACTGATAAAAGAAGCTATGGAAAGAATCCTTTTAAATGCCACGTAGGAATTGTCTACGATGTAATCTTTAATTTCTTTTTTTCCCTTAATTAATTCATATTTAAAGATGCAAACTTATATTTTAATTAAAAAATAATTTACTTAATCATTAATTTAAGTTTGAGTAATTAAAATATAAGAATACTCTTTAAAATGTATATTTTTGCTTTATTGTCCATATTAATCATTAATCGCTTTGCTATTATACTGTAGTTATTATTTTATTAAATATAAACATATAAAGCTATTTTTAATCAATAAGTCAACTATTTAGTTAGTATTTTGCAATTTAATAATAAAATTTATGTTTTATGCCAATTTACATTAAAATATTGTTATTTAAATAGTAAGTTTTGTTAATGCATATATATGTAGGTCATTACACATAATCAAGATCCTAATGGATTTATATCGTGTGGAGAAGATGGGACTGTTCGCTATTATGATTTAAGAGTTCACTCATCATGCAATTGCCTTCATTGCAATAGAGTAAATAAAATTTTTTTATAACTTTTTTTTATTTATATTAAGCATATTTTACTTGACATACGCCAACCTATAACATCATGCACCTTAAACCCTTTAAACCCAAATGAAATTGTTATTGGATGTGATGATAGCACTATAAGAGCTTACGATAGAAGATTTCGATTTACTCAAGAATCTCAAAAGATTGTTCAACATGGAAGACCACCTTCTTCATCATCCCAACCTATTGATCCAAAATCAGCGGGTGTTATTTATGCATATCGCCCATCAGCACAATCATTAGATAGTAGTGCAACAGGATCACATTTTAGTAATCGACTGACGTGTCTCACATTCAAGTAATAACTTTTTAATCTTTGAAGACATTTTATGAATGAATTAGTTGGAGAGGTGATGAGTTGTTAGCAAGTTATTGCCCGAGTCTACTAACATTAATATCTACTGTACCTAAAATAAATCCAACAGTTACAGAAGCAAGTAACGCTCGTTCAAGACTCTTCGATGATTGCTTTCTATTTCCTGGGTATATAAATAAAAAAATTAAGAAATTACAGCATCCAACTTTATAATAATATTCATGTTTAGTGGAATTTCAAATGAATCTGATAAGCCACACAAAAAATTGGTACCTTTTTCTGAGTATGAAAACAGTGGGATAATTACCTATTATAAAAAATCATTTCATTTATTGATAACTTAGAAGGAGAAGATCATCACATAATTCAAGAGGATCTGATTTTTCAAAAAGCTGTTCTAGACATGATCATACCAATGTTCAAGGGTAGTAGTTGATTGGCAGTTGTTATATCAGTGTAACTATTTTTTATTTAGGGTACAAAATTCATTATCAACAGAAACATTACCTTTTAATCCTTTGTATGTGCTCACATCTAATGTAGACGTTTAACTTGGATAATTGTTGATTGATATATAGGCATGAAAATATTCATAGTACTTCTACCGATACCTCTACCGATATTAATATTCATGCAGTTTCAAACGATATAGATAATGAACATGTTGATCAAACTAGTAACATTTGTATAATTGTAAAATTTAAAATTAACTATATAAATGTAGCTTCGGTTGACTTATCAAACAGAGTGGCACCATCCAATGTGGATAATGTAACAACATTGCCGCAGGATTCAAATTATATGGCTGACACTGGTGATATTGAACAACCATGTAAATCTACCCATAATTCATCTTAAAATTTGTTTTTTATAAATGAAATAATATTATAATATAGATTATTCTCGAGTTATAAACAACAATGAATCTAATAGCGTAGAATCGCAACAACAACCTATACTATCATCTCCATTATATAATAGCAATAATAATAATATGGATAGACTAATAAGTGCTCCTAATCTTAGCTCAACGCCAATAAATAGAGTAGAAAATTTTTCGGAAACAAATCAAAGTATATTACGTGAAAATCTGGAAATAATAGATACAAATGTCTCGTTTTCATCTGAAAACAATACAGTAATTATTATATATAAAGAATATTTTTATCTTTATCTTACTAATATAATGATATAGAGGAATAATATAAGTATTGAAACTGATGGAGATCATTCAAGTCGTACAGCTCCATTGCCTAGAACTCGTAGCATTATGTCAAATGATCATTTATCTATGCAACCGTATAAATTTTAATAAACTAATTTTTTATAGTTTAGTGCATTTTTATATATATTTTTAATAGAATTAATTAAAATTTTAGATCAAGTGATGTAACTAACTATGATTATTCTCATAGTGAGACAACCAACATATCACGGAGTGAACCGCCATCAACAAATCCTTCTTCAAATCACCAATTAAATGATGATGATAATAACAATAGCAGACGTACTACCACTGAATCAGATTCTAGAGGTTCAAATAATTCTAATGAATTTAAAAGAAAAACAAATACCAGAAAAGGAAGAGTAGAATCTAGGTGGGAATCATTTGGTAGCAGTTTTTCTAAAGGAAGTATTACTGATGATAGTACAGCAAAATGTTCCAATTCTATATTCAATTTACCTTCGATCGATTACAATCCATATTTTTTTGATACAGTTGAAAGCTTGAATATAATGTAACTTCATCTAATTAATATGACCCCTTATAATTAAGAATAAATTTTTTAAACAATAATAAAATATTAAAAAATAAATGTTTTATTTACATATTGTATAATTAAATGTAAAATAGTTAGTATTTTTACTAATTGTATGATACATTATTTAGAAGTGAACATGACCGTTTACGATGCTACCTAGATAATATTTTTGTTCCTAGCTACATAATGAATTATCGTGGACATCACAATTCGCGTACAATGGTATCATTAATAATACAAAATAATTTTAGGCTATAATATTCATGTATATAATTGCACATTATTAAGATTAAAGAGTGTAATTTTTATGGGGATGATTTTGTCATGAGTGGCAGTGATGATGGAAATGTTTTTATATGGGATAAATGTACATGCGAATTAGTCAATGTGTTTAATGCTGATAACAACGTAGTTAACTGCTTACAACCTCATCCACTTGATCCAGGTAAATTTTTTAAATTTATCACTTTTTTAAACCACTATAAAAATATATCAAAATGAATTTCACAATTTTAAACAATTGATTGAGTGTATAACTGTTTGTATAAAAATATAATTACCACATCATTATAAAATAGCTAATTTCAAGTTATTAAAACAATGTTAATTGTTTTAATAGTGTAAGTAATTGAAAGCGGTGATTAGCTTGTATTAATTGTAAAAAGATAATTTTTATTTAGTAACATATGATATTTTTTGAACTAATAATAATAAATCTAGTTATCGCATGTAGTGGAATAGATTCATCTATTAAAATTGTTGCCCCAATAAAAAGCCAAGCTGTTCCAGCTAGAGAAATAAATGCTGTACGTTTTTAGCCAGTAAAATTTATATCTATTTTAATATTTTACAGATAATTGCTTCAAATGAAAGAGAAATGCGGGGTATATCAAATTATTATTTTGATGCAACACCTACAATGATATTTCATGTATTGTTAGCACTTGAACGAATTCAACGTAAAATTTTATAGAAATATTAATAAGATGAAATTATATGATTTATATATTATTTTAGGGAATCGTGGAGATGAAAATTCTCAACCAAACAATAATGAAGCAAACCGAGGTACAAATGATCATCGAACAACATTAACCAACAACAGGGATATTGTAAGAAGGACTCGAGAATCCTTACGAACATACACAAATCTACCTGGTTTTAGAGGATGGAGAACATCGCAACGACACATTTCTGAAATAGAAGATTATAATCCACCCTCAGAATCTACTACGGAAGACTATATTAATGATAATATTTCAGAGGGTTATCAAGACACAGTATTACCATCATCGCCATCATCATCGTCATCAAATATTGAAAATGTCTAAAAGCTTAATTTATAGGTATATCTATTTAAATATAATTATTTAAAATTTTGTTGTATAATCTCCATGATTATAGTCACCATACATCCATCCATCTTATTTCATATTAATACTAAAATTTGTAGTCCTTCACCTCTAATTCTATTGTATGACAAACTGTAATTTTTATATTTATTTCTTGATAATGTAATTCTATAATATTATACTTTAAGTAGTTACACAATAGTACCTGTATAATTTATCTCAAAAACAATTCAAAAATTTTTTACAAAACAATTTTACTAGTCTTGTTATGTGATAACAAATTGAAACATTAATTATATTTGGTTTTTTTTCCTGTAAAACAACAACAACAACATTCCACTATATATCTGTTTACGTGTGACTTGACTTACATACACAAGCTTTATTTTTCTGTTTTTTATACTGTTTGTGGTTATTTTTTTTAAATTATAAATTTATCAAAATATAGTTTAATAAAATAAACATACAAATTGTATTAGTACTTCCTAATATCGATTCTCATAGTAACACTTTAAGATTGCCATGATTGTATTTTATTATAATATTAAAAAGGTGTAATGATTTAATTCAAGTTATAAATCGTCATGAGTTTGTGGTTTGACACCTTTTCTATAAATATCTAGATTGCTTATTATATTTAGGGTGTTAACACATAGCTACGTTGTATTGTTTTACATACAGATATTTAAGTATTTGGTAACGTTTTTTTTATATTTTTGATTATTTTCAATCTATTAGAGTTAAAAAAAATTAAGTATTTAGTAATTTTATTGATCTAGTTATTTACACAGTAACGATTACTATTTATACTTTAATCGGATAAGATAATTTATAATAAAAGAACGAAATTTGTGACTTATTCATTCATTTAAATTTCTAAAAAGGTTTATAATTAATTGTTCTGATATCATTGTACTAGTTTATCTTATACATAATTTGATGGCACAGCATCAACAATCATTACACTCTCAGTTGGTTTCAACTTATCCATCTTTATCAATTACCAATATTTATCATAAAACTGGTACAATAAAACATCAATTTGAAACATTTATAACATGTGCTTTGCTAATTATATTTTCAGAATTGGGTGATAAAACATTCTTTATTATTGTTATATTATCATCCAAATTTTCAAGAAATAAAGTTTTTATTGGTGCAATTTTTGCACTTGTTACCATGACAATTTTGAGTATATCTCTGGGTATTTTATTTATTCATATTATATCAAAAACAACTATTCAGTTTTTATCATTTTCCATCTATGGTATTTATGGTTGTTATATACTTTATGATGCATATAATATGGATGAAAAATCATCAAAAAGTGACCATTTTAATGAAGCATACAAAGATGTAGACAATATTGAGTCAAAAGTAATATTAAATTTATAGAAAAACAAAAACAAATTAAAATTATATAGATTTTTTATTAGTTTATAGTATTTTTTAAATATTAATGGATTTTATTAACAAGAATAATTATATCAAAAATTAAATATATCATTTTTAATTGCAATATTACTAAAATTATGGTTGGAAAATATTGATTATTATTTAATATAAATAGGCCATTAACTAACTTACATATCTTAATATTGTTAATTTATTTATTTGGTAAAAAAATAACTTGAATTTATTAAATATATAAATTATATAACAATATACTACATAGTTTTGAAAAATGAATATTCATTAATTTATTAATAATATTAATGTTTAATGAAGCTACTATAGCTTGATTTTTTTAGAATTTAATGAAAATTTATAATAAATAGATTTTTTTAACACAAAAATAAAAAATTTCATTTTTAATAATCATTTATATATAGACAAATCTAAATGAAATTAAGTAAAAATCTAAACAAACTAATTTTTCATCAAATCTAATGTAATATTTTGAATTAGATTTGTATGCAAGATTTACCTTTATTTTTACAATTAAAAATTACATCCACAAAAACAGAAAAGTGCTTCAATTTTTTTAAAATATATTTATCGATAATTAAAAGATATTTAAATCCAATTATATTACAAGCATTTTTATTGGTATTTATGGCTGAATGGGGAGATCGATCACAAATTGCTACCGTACTAATGGCTCAAAAAAATGTAATATCTTTTATATATAAAAATAATACTTTTTGCTATGTCTTTAAAGATGATTTCTGCTAGTCTTGGTGCTATTTTAGGCCATTTATTATGTACTCTTAGTGCAGTATTATGTGGGTGGTTAGTATCAAGTATATCTATGCGAAAAGGTAATTTCTATTTATAGTACATTATATATTTTCATTAATGTATATTTATTTGACTTAGTCAATATATTTTCTGGAATATGTTTTATTTTATTTGCTGTATGCACAATTTTTGGATAAAGACTAAATATTTATTACTACTTTGTCGATTGTATTATATTAATTGGACCGATATCTATTCTCATTGTGTACTGCTGTGTAATATTATTTAGCAAAAATTAACTATTTATTTTTAAAAAAATTTAATAATAATTTTTTTTTAGAATTTTTAATAAAATTAATAGAAATGTTTTTCATTATAAACAAAGCTTTATAATATATTATAGTTTTTTTAACCTACATAAATCTCATTTCATGTATAAATATTACAACTATATATTCAGTTAGCATTTGCCTTTTATCTTTTGTTTATAGTTTAATTATTTTAGTGTATAATTATATATTTTGTATTTTTAAGGTTTATTTCATGTATTTATATTACATTATTGATATTTGTTATTCTCTATCAATAATTAATAGCTTTCATATAATAAGACAAATAATAGTATAATATAAACAAATATTAGTTATTATTTTAAATAAAATAGAAAAATAAAAATAACTAATCTCTTCTTATTAATATTAGTCCAATATAACTAGCTTATTAAACATTTTAAATTATTTGATAGTGTCTACTGACGCAAAAATTAAAGTCTATATATATTTAATTAAATTTATTTTAAATAATAATAAGTAGATGGTAGTTTGGAAAAATATACTAATGAAAAATGATAAACGCAACCAATTAATTGAATTATATTTGATTAAATAGTTTATTTAATCATTCCAATTCTTTAAAATTGTATTAAACAGCTCGATAAGACTATTTTCAAATATCTATTAAAAATATATATTAATTAATGGAAATATTGAAATTTGTTACATACACTACTATCAACACTTTCAGTTTCTGAACGACCACCCATAGAAAAATATCGACATACTTTAGTGTCTATATTAGATAATTATATACACACATTTATAACACTATCTAAGCTTTATCAGAAAAAAAAAGAATACTTGAGTCATTTCTTTTTAATTTGGTATCATGTGAAAAAAGGCATTTATTAATAACTTTTATTGATGATAGGATTTGATTACTAAATGGATTGAAAAGTGAACGTCTTAAAAAAGGCATAAATTCTTCTTTTCTATATATAATTAAAATTTTATGAATATTATTTTTTTAAATACTTTATAATAACATTTTCAGGTGCAATGATTGATAATAAAGCCAAAAAATGAATTAAATTGACTGTATTTAATTTATGATCCATTGCAACGTAACATTTTAATAGAATAAGATCTAACATAATATCAATTTCATAATTATTAAACATTTCCTTAAGTTTTTCAATAATAGGATTAATTGATTCATTAGCATATACATCAGTAGTTTCTGAAATTATTTATTTATATAATATAAATATATTGTATTCTAAAAATGTTTATTATATACCGTTTGGTGGAAATTCTTTATCAAATTTTGAATTCAATAATTTAGTAACAATTATATCATCATTATAAAGAGCTAAATTAAAAAAAATTTAATATTTATTTACGCAAAAAATTATAAATATATATATATATATTAAACAAGAATCTTACCTAAAAGTAGCACTATATTGTGTTTATCGAAATTATCACTTGCTCTATTAATTTTGATATTAAAAAAATAACTACATTATAAAAAATTTAAATTTATAAGAAAATCTTACCTTTTTAATATTTTTTCAGTAGATAATTGAGCGAGTGAAGTAGGAAAACCAGATGATAAAGTTGTTTTGTGAGGTAATTGTTCATCAATTTTATTAATAAATATTAAAAGGCTTACAATTTTTATTATTTTATTAGACATAAATATTTCACTATTGTTGATTGCTGAATTTAAACCTATAATATATTACAATTTAAAATTATTGCCATAATAATTTTACATGGATAGATAACAGTAACAAATGAATAAGAAAAACTTTGTCTAAAATCAATTCCTGTAATTTCCATTAATTTTTTCAAGATAGCTGACATTTTATTTGTACGTGTCATTTCACTCAGGTAACCATCAAACTTATACAAAATAAATTTAATTATATATATATATATATTTAATAGAAATATAGTAACGATAGTTACAGTTTCTGAAAATTGTCTATTTTTGATAAATCTTGAAAAAAATGATTGTATTATATTCCATACAACACCACAAACTTTTATACCATCCATCTATTTAATTAATAATATTTAAGAATAAATAAATTAGGATAAAAAAATGATAGTTGAAACTGATACACAATAAAATACATAGTTATGTAGTAGTAATAATAGTTGCTCTTAATAGCAACTATAACTTTTTATATACATTAAAATAATTAATATAGCAAATAACAATCTTATTCATTTAAAAAAAATAATTTTTGTATCAGCCAGAAAAATATTAAATTTTATTAATATTCTTACCAAAATAAGGATAATAGCTAGAATAAATATGTCAAATTGTATATTCCACTTCTAAATAATAATCAAATCAAATTTTAAAAATAATTTTTTTTAATATAATACAAAACTAGTATTATTTTGAATCTCATAAAGAGCATTTAATGATAACGACTGTAGATGGATATGTTGCTGTCTTGACTTTAATAATAAGTCTGACAACACACATAATATTTGTTTCAGATGTTCTTCATTGTTATGGTCTATCATAATAGAGCAGACGTAGGCTGTCAAATATGGCATAATTATATTATTATTCTCAACTTTATTAACATCCCCACCACCATCATCATCATCTAATGATGCATAGGTAGACTTTTTATAGGTGCTTTTAAATTTTGATGTTGCTTTAATTTCTAAAATATAACTTTTCATAACTTCTATTAGCTCGGAAGAAAAATCTTTTAATTGATAATGCTAAATTTATATATCTTATTTATGATAGCTATATATAATCCATACCATCAAAGCTTTGATATCATAGAGTAACAAATTATAAACTTTAATGAAATTATTCTGCTGAAATATTGTATCAAATGAGGTGATACTAATATGCTGTAGCTTTTCTTTATAAAAATGGTTAGTAATGCAATTACACAAAAATAGAATTGCATATCATACCATTTATTTGGAAAATTCTATTATTTATGGACGAAAACAAATTTTTTTGAATATCTATGCCAATAGAAGACATGGAATAATTTCCTACCATATTCTTCAATAATAAAGGTGCTGATGCAATATTCTGAGCTTCAAATGGATTTCTAATTGCAATCAATAGATTTACTATCGAGGTAGCAAGATCAATAAGATCATCCTTTGGTATAACAAGTAGTAATGTGTTTAAGTATAAAAGACATTCGAATAATGTCTTTTTATCTTTTAAAAATAAATTTGCATAATATATTGTTAAAAATGTAAAATTACTTATCTGACAGTTGCTATTTGTTATCACACTCAATACACGAACAAAAAATGATAGTGTTTTATCGCTATTTAGGTTGCTAGTCACATTGAATGTAATAGATTTATGAATCTATAATTTTATATTATTAAAAATAAAAAAAAATTTATTAACTAGAAAGGATGATATATATATAGTATCATTTGAGCATAAATTGTAATTATGCAGTTAGCAATTTTAAAGTTAAGCTTAGTAAAAACTTTTTTAAATTAAAAAAATTTATACATACATAGAATCATAATAAAAATTATTGACTTTTAGTAATAATAAATAAACAGATATAATTTTAAAACTTCATCTATTAAATATAAGAAAGTAAAACAAAAATTAGCTTTGCACATATGTGGTCATACACATTTTAAGGCTAATTTTTGCTTATTTTAGTTCTTAAAATTGAGCTATTTTTTATTAGAAAAATAATGTATTTAAATTTAATAAATATATATTAATTTATCCTTTGTTAT
>JRUX01000565.1:0-30122 GCA_001407235.2 Kudoa iwatai | reverse complement strand
CAAAAAACAAATATTGAAGAAAGAATCATCTAGTAGTTCAGATAGTGATAGTAGTAGTGATGAAGAGCCAACTCCTAAGCCATCAACTACTCCAACTAAAATTGCTATTGTAACTACTCCCAAAAAACAAATATTGAAGAAAGAATTATCTAGTAGTTCCGATACTGATAGTAATAGTGATGAAGAGCCAACTCCTAAGCCTTCAACTACTCCAACTAAAACCGCTATTGTAACTGCGCCAAAGAAACCAATAGTAAAAAAAGAATCTTCTAGTAGTTCAGATAGTGATAAAGTGCAAATTTCTATAAAATCAAATACCTCTTTTAAAAGTATTAATAGCAGTACTAATAATAAAAGAGTTGCAAACAGTGATTCTTGTAGTTCCGATAGCAGTGATGAAAGCGATGCTAATGTATATCTATCTTTTAATATATTTAAATATATTATTATATTTTAGGACTATAAAACTCCTGTAAAACGAACAAATGCATCACATGACATTGTTTTTAATGCAAAGACTGCAAAATTAAACCAAAGTATGCCAGTAACATCTACATCTACGCCATTGGCTAATCAAACACATGTGATGAATAGAAACAGTATATATATATTTATGATTATTACATTAGTAATTGTTTTAAAGCTTCTTTTGAACAGAAAAAGAAACACACTGGAGTATTTTACTTCATAAAATGATTTAATATAACATTTAATAAAAGGAGAGTTTTAAAAGGGTCAAAATATCCAAGGACAGTTTACCACCTGAATTAGCTGATAACAGTTACAAAGTATAAAGTTCTTTACTATAAATAATTATATTTTATTATAGCCTGATACAAAAAGAGACTTTGGTGTAAAAGCACACAATAGTTTTAGTAGTGTTAAAGGCAAACAATTTAAACATGAGAAGAGCAAAAAGAAGCGTGGCTCATACACTGGTGGTGTTATTAGTACAAATGTCAAGTCCTTTAAATTTGATGATTAAAATCATTTCTAAGTATTTTAGTAAAGTGTAAAATTAAATATCTTCTTATTTTTCTATTTCATTAATAAAATACACTTTCAATACTAAAACATTTATTTTTGGTATAATTAATTTTAAATTAATCAATTTTTAATGCTTAATAAATAGATCGCATAGTTAAATTGTTTTTTATTAAGTTTAGATAACTAGGGAGTATGCGTAGAAAGTTTATAATTGTAAGTGAAATTTAACTTTTAGTTCTTTATGTGTTTCTAATATTAGAAATCAATAGATTGATTACATATATACAGTATGTTTTTCAAGTGATATCTATATTATATTTTTTTTAAATTCTTTAAATACCATTTAAAATAAATCGGATTGAAAGGGCTAAGTAAATTATGTTTAAAGTATAGCACATGTGCAAAAAAATTGGCATCGTATTATTTTAATTTTTTAAGTCGCTTAAAGTGGAATAAAAAGAGAGAAATAAAACATCAAAAGTATAAAATACAAGGGTATACATGTTATTATTGTATTCTATATTTACCATCATTAGAATCAAAGGTTTGATCTGATGAGGGTTCTAAATTAATTGTTGTATCATCGAAAGTAACATTTTGTGTTTTGTGACACTTTTCTTCATATTCATCGTCACTATTATCCCCGTTTATACCAGGGCTATACTTTCCACAACAAAAATTACAACAAAAGAAGCAACAGAAACAACCAAAACAACAACATGTAAGACAGCCAAGAACACTCATTAAAGCTATGAACCATTTTTTTGATATAATTTTAAATGCTTTTTCATTCTTAATAATTAAAAAGTCAAATTAACAAAAAAAATTATAAAAATTGCTTTGTATAAGCACAAAAAGTATACCTTTTGTCCACAACTTTCCATTAGTCGGATACCTTGTTCTCCATAATCATCATAAATTCTTCTTTTATCTGGATCAGATAGAATATGGTATACTTTTGAAATTTTTTGAAACTATTTTATAGTAAATAAATGTTATATTATACAATCTTTTTACATATTCAGTTGAATATTCATTTTGTGATGTTTTGTCTGGATGATATTTAACAGCAAGCTGTTGGTTTATTGAAAAAAATTATTACATGATAAATATTTTAGGAATTAAATTTTAATATAAATAATAAAAATGCTTACCCTTCTGTAGGCCCTTCTTATTTGATGAGGGGTAGAGGTTTTATGTACACCCAATATAGAATAATAGTCTCTTTATTTCGATGAAACATCCATATATTTATAATATTTTTAAGTATGATAAAAAAATTACTCCGTATCATCTTCTAGTTTAGTTGTTTCTGTATTCATATGAATTTTAAAAGAATCTAAGAAAATAAATGATTGGGACGGTTGTCGACGATAATCAGGTTAGTTTATCGATATAATTGATTAATAATAAACTCATTTATTACGTCTTACACATTTTGCAAGTAGTTTGGTTTTGTAGCGAAAACTCTCCATAATTGTACCATTATTGGATTGCATACTATTTGAATATAAAGATTGTAAGTGATTGAATAATTTATTGCTGGTTTAGGGTGTCTAAAATGTTCTACTAGTTAATATCATCTAGAAATGTATCAATAGCTCTATTGATAGATAAATTCATTTAAATTAAAATTATCTGTATTCAAATAATAAAATATTTTATTTAACTGATATATTTATTGATGTTAAAACACAAATTTTCACAATAGAAAGAATACTTTACAATAACATACTGAGAAATTTAGTTTATAGCTGATTTTTGACAACTAAAAACTATAAAAATAAGAAAACCTTAATTAAAAAATAAATATTTATAACTATCAGAAACTTATCTTGCTACCACTGTGATCTAGGTGTGTGTATTCCAAGACAGGCACTTCAGCTTTGTTACCCAGATTAGCGCATGCGCCGCTATAGTATGTTCATTTTTAATGATATAAAGTTATTATTATGTAATTTAAAAAAATCTATATTTATTATAAAATTATACTTATTTGATGAATATTACTATTTAAAATGATCTTCTTACAAGCAAGTAACAATATCCAATAAAATATGATATGAAAAATTTCACGTCATAAAATACTATAAGAATATTATTATATTTGTATATATTTATATATAGATAAATGATTGAAATTCACATAATATATTTATCAATAAAAATAGTATAACACGTATTTAACTAGCTATATAATATATGTTTAAGTTAAATTGGTGAATTTGTTTGTTATGAATTTTAGCATATAAGTGATAATCACGTGATAATAAAACAAAATAAAAGTGGGTAAAAACATTATTTGTTTATTATATTGTAACACATAGAATATATTATTTGCTAAATGAAATAGAGTTTGATTAGAGGAATATATTAGAAAGCTATGTATATACTTTAAGAACGTTAATATAGTGATTAAAACATATTTATAAATTTTTTTTTAATTTTTACGATTCTAAATAGTACTTATTATAGTGTATAATAAAGAATAATAAGTAATTAAAATGATCATAATATAAGATAGTGAGTTGTATTGTAAAACCTAAAAAAATTGCTATATTTAAAAAAATATTAAAATCAGTTTTTTTTATATTTTAAAATTATCAATTACCGTTAAAACTGAGTCTTTTCATACATTAATGATAGTTTAAGAACTCAATAATCCGGTATTAGATTTTAATATCCATAATGATAGGATGTTAACTGAGCTTAAAAAATTTTAGATAGATTATTATATATGAAGATTGATACAGATTCAATATCATTATTATTCGTAGCATTTCTTAGTACAGTAGTTGTTGGATATTGGTTATTTAAATATGCACGTTACAGTAAAATTCATTGGTTTCCATTAATATGCGTGTTTATGTGTTGGTTTCTTATAATGTTTTCTATATGTCTACTATCAATTGACATAACATCAGTATTTTTTAAATATTATTTTATATTATTGTATTTATTTTAGAAAATTAGGAATATAAATCTTAATCATAGTAATTATATCAATAACAATGAAAAAATACAACCCAAAATGATTTTACATATTCATAGCAATGTGCTTTTTTATTTATGGATTGTTGTGTATTGGTCATTGCAATTTTTTACATGGTATTTATTGATTAGTTTTTTTAAAGAAAAATAAGCATTTTTATTTACAAAAATTAGGTTTGTTGAACCATTTACACGATATTATATGACTTCAGGAAAATTTACAATCAAAGGTCGTCTATTAGAGGCTTTTATTTTTCAAATCTGTCGATTTTGTCTTTATTTGATTTTTTTTATTATACTTGTATCATATTTGGCATGGAAAAATGGTCATAATAATATGACATTGTAATATTGATTGCAGTGATTTGAAATAAATTAAATTTTTTATTATTAGTGAATCAATAAAAACTGTCATTACGATTTTATCCAATTCATTTGGTATGCTACTTTTTTCAATACTACTAGGATATGGATTGATTTATGTCCCAAGAAGATATTGGCTAATTTCTAATCCATCAACAGAATTTGAAAGATTAATATTTTCTTTAAATGATTGCTATGAAAAAAAAATTCAAGCTAAAGAAAAATTAGATATTTTATATGAGGTACTAAATATATAGTATTAGATTGGCGGTATAATTTTATAATTCATTATTGTTGTTTAAAAGAGCTATAATGATGCTTGCAGTTCTATACCTATTGATAGTGATCTTAGAAAATACTTAAAGATTATATTTCTAAAAGTATTTATATAATTTTGATGAAATTATTAATATCTAATCTAATTAAAAAAAAATTACTACTTTTTTTGGTGTTTTAATATGAAATTAATGCAATTTTTTTTAATTATTACATACATTTAATACTTGAATATAAAAATATAATATTAATTTTATCTATATAAATAATAATATTAAATATATAGTCAATATAGTATGTTATGATCAATTGTAGTATTGCTCTATTACTATCAAACTTTTCAAATTATAAATGAGTTAGCTAATAAAAATTATTATGCTAGAATAAAATCAATCATTCTTATATTTATATACAACTAAATGATTTAATAATTTATTCATACTATATTTCTAATATAATATTAATTGCCTAAAATTACTTCTAGTTTCCAAAAGATAGTATGGTAGAGCCTGAAATAATAAATTATGATAATCAATCTCAAATAAAACCACAACATAATAATAATAATAATGATCATAGTAACAATAATAATAAAAATTATCAATATACCCACAATCAACAACAAAATAAAAATTATGCCCATCAAAATATTATCAGATTAAAAGATTTTAAAAAATTATTATATAAGATCATTAATTGGCTTCAAGATATTGATAACTATTTAGATATGAAAATGTATTCTATAAAAAATTGGAATAAATACTCTAGTTTATGTCTATTGCATAAAAGAATAAAACAAATCAATTTTGAATTAAAACGTTGTGACTAGTATTTATTTTTTTTATAATTTTTCAAAATATATATTAGTAACTATAACAATATCATAAAAAAACTTATATTTTATGAAGAATTAATAACAAGCTACAAATTAAAAAGGTATAGTTTCTATTTTATATAATTTTTGTTATATAATTTATAGTTTTTCTCGAATTATTCCAAAATCCCATAATTATTGTACAAAATGGTCACCTAAATTAGGTAGTAATCTAATTAAAATAATTTAATCCTAAAACAATATATTCATTTTTAAGAATGGTTTGGTTATTGTATAATGTATCCGTTGATTTTAAAAATCACTTCTATTTTTTTAATAATCCTATCTTTAATTGTCTTGTGGAGTGAGGTTACCTTTTTCAGCATTCATCCAACATTAAGTATTTTTTCCTTATATATCAAGAAAATGACCATTCAAAAATGCTTTATACGATTGGAAGTAATGTTTATATAATTGTTAAAATGATTATATTGTAGTTTGTTTTAACTAATTATTGTACATTTAATGTCTTGTATCATTTAACTTATCATTATATTCACTTTAAAATATTACTAATAAATAAATTAATAGTTTAATTTATTATTTTTTTAAAATAAATTTAAATTATATGATATTATTTAAATATTATTAATAGAAATTATTTATATTTTATTCAATAATTTATTTTTTATAGCCCACTTATTTATATTTAATCTATTTAATATTTTAATAAAGGTTTATAATAAAATATTAAATTATATTTACATATATAATATTTTTTTAATATACTTCTATTATAAAAAAAGGTAAATAAAGAAATAATTTGATTTTGTTAGGATATATTTTTTTAATTATTCAATTAATATAGTTATTTAAATAATATGTTAAATAACTAATTAATTATATTGTTACTCTATTATTAGATAACAACTATTAATAATTATAAAAATTTAGATCGTATTATCTTTAACACTTTTTTACATTGCATATTGCTCATTTGTAGCAGTATTTATGTTTAAATTCACCTATTTTTGTTATTTTGAAAAATATCATACAAATGTTCAATCATTATTATTCAGTGCTAGGTATAATCATTCATATGTTTTATCCATTTATTTTACCTCGATTAGTTTTTTATCAAAGTTAGCTGGTGCTATATTACTTAACTTTTTATCAATGTCTCACTTAGACAGTCACTGTATTCAATTAAATTCGAATGTCCCTTGTATTATTACATCATATAGTACTGTAAGTTTATTTTAATAATTATACCTATGTAATATTACTATGTAGATTATGGGAGATGAACGTCTTATACTTATTTTTACAAATCATTTATTTTTATACATTCCAGTGATAATTTTTATTACATTTTTGATCACATTATGTGGTTTTGGCCAAAAAATTGTCAAAATATGTGGAATATCAATTTTTTTTATCGATGATGAATTTATAAAAGAAACATATAATGAAGGAAAAAGTATCTATGAGAAAGGTTATTTGTATATGTTAACTGCGTTAAAAAAAACCTCTAAATTTAGAAAAAAATCAATTAATATTAAACCAATATAATAACATTGATACAATAAGTATACTATTAGAAATATACATAGAATATTTATTATTTATTATTGTAGCTGTCTTTTCAAAAATATCATCTAATGAATTATATCAAGAAGAAATGAATATCTCTCTTTTAAATATTGATCAACCAGAGAAAACTTTTATAAATATTATTAGTAGTAATGATAATACCGAAAATTCAAAACGTCCCTATTCTACTACTGCTATTACTCATACAAGTGATTATCTAACATACTATAAACACAAATTAGGCACTTCTAATATAATACAAAAAGTTAAAAATAAAATTAAACAACATAGAAAATATCACGAAAAATAATATACTTGCTATAGATAATTTATTCTATAATGTTAGCTAGTTTGGAAATCATTCTTTTAGTATATTGATACTTTAAGTTATTTTTTTTATGCGTATAAATTCTATCATATCGATATAATTTAAATGAAATTATAAAAAAAAATATTTTTATAAGATTTTTGTCTATAATATTATACTATTAATAGTAATGACAAGAATGATGAGTATATTTGAATTTGATTAGCATATAAATATACTTTATAATTTTACTTACATACTTACTTTCTTTAATATTTATTTTAATTTTATTATCATTTTACATTATTATTTAAATTTTTGTTAATATTAAATATTAAATTATGTTAAATTAAATTGAAATTGCTTGCTTATATTATTAATATATAAATTTTTTAATTGATAAACTATTTTAAGTAATAATTTACGTTATATATAATAGCATAAAGTCTTGTTAATCTATTTAAGACTTAATTTTAGCTTATTTAATAATTATTATTGTTATTTAAGTTAATATTTGTTATATTCAATTTACTACTTATTTTTTCACACTTTTATACTAAATAAAAAGATGAAAAATTTTAGTTAAAGCATAAATACTATATTTTTGTAAAACTTTTTTAATTTATATAAGTAACTATAACATTAAACTAAAACAGCTGGAAATTTGTTTAATTAAAATTTTAAATTTTCATAAAAATCTTATATAAAATATTTTATTTAAACTTTTCCATCTTTAATTTTTATGTAAATAGTTATAAATTTAGATATACTAGCTTATTACAACTTAATTTATATCAAAACTATTACTAATAATAAGAAAAATATCTAAGTAACTTTTAAAAGAGCATTAAAAAAAATATAATCACTCATAAATGGGTTAAATTTTTTCTTAAAGAGATAGTTTACTGTTATACGTATCATATGCTTGATATAAATATTAAACTAGTTTACATCCAATAGAATCAATTTTTGTTTGGCATTCCAATAAAGATTATGTACCCTTTAGATATTTAAAGGGTTAACACACATACATCTAATAAATAGGTATATTAGAACGATATTAATATTACCAAGCTCATTAATAATCCTATATTTTTAAAATTTTATTCTTCTAAGAGAATATCATGGCATATAATATTTTAGATTCTATTTTTTTTTAATGAAGTTAGCAAAAAATTGGTTATAGCTAGTAAAAACATACATTGGATGTGTAAAATAACCTTTATATTCTTGTTTTGCATTGAATTTCTAAATAAATATAGTTAATCATTCACTATTGTATATAAAAACTATCCAATTTGTATTTTAAGATCATTTATGTATATCTATTTTAATAGGATTCTAGTAAAGAGTTTGACGATATAGAAAAGCACAAAAATGGCCATTCTGTCGCATAAAGTCTCTAAAAACTAGTTAATATGGTATTATTAATACTTATATTAAAATAATACAAAATTTTTCTAAGAATAAAATCCCCTTACAAAATTTTATTAGAATATCTTTATGTTTATTTAAAAGGTGATACATCATAGTACTCTAGTTAAGATCCTCATTTCATTTCAAAGTTTACCTTTAACAACTGAGCTGTATTAATTATAAAACATATTTAAAAATTTGTTACTATATACAACAATGGTAGATTCAATATTTTAAGGATAGTTTACAATAGCTGTATCAAATTTATCCATCCCACCATTTGACTACACTGTTCATTTAACAATATAACCAAAATTCTACAACTTTATATTTAATCTTCATATTTAGCTAATAATTAAATGTAAAGTGTTAATTTTTCTATCAAAAATAGCATATGATTGATATAATATATTTAATAAATAACTTTAAAGGATATTAAATCATGAATTTGACTATATAGATGTGTATACACTAAGAAATACTACATTTATGACTGTTATCATTAATTTATTCAAAAAGGTTAAAACATAAACTTTATATGACAGTATTCTATTATAAAATAAAATCCAAAGATAAAATAATTTTATTTACTTTTATTTGTTAAGTATTTACAGCAATAAACAGATTGTAAATGTAAACTTTTAAAAAAATAAGATAAAAACAAATAGTTATAGACCTTGTATTCGTAATACATACAATTCTTAACTATTTAAATGTATTATAATTTACTGACCACCATTACAGAAATTTATGTTAATAATATAAAAATTTTGAATTTTTTACATTAAAAAAGCAAACAGTTGTATAAATATAGATTTTTTAAATTTAATTACAGAATTGTATTGTGAGTAATGTATAGCTTATATAATGTGTATACAAGTTCAAGCTAGTTAATACCTTTTTGCTTCTCAAAAAGATGGATAGACAGTTAAAATGAAGAGAAAAAGTTAATCAAATTACTTCAACTAATTTTTAATTAAATAAATTGTTCATAGAACCTTTAATAGATTCTCGATAATTGTTTTTAGCAACAAATTTTATAATAACTCAGTGTAGATCTATATTAAAGCAGTGTTTTCAATTTTCTATAATGAGTAACATGTAAGTAATAAAATCTAATTATATTTTCAACTTAATATATAAATCAAAATAACTTTTTCAAAAATTATTTACATTTAAGGATTTTGTTAGGAATAATACCATTAGGTCAAATTATATATGTTAAAATCAGTTTATATAAATCTACTATTAGAATTTCCTTTCTTTATATTTCCACATGTAAGCCTGTATTATCATTGATAATAATAAAATCACATCCTTTAAAAAATAGCCCATTTGTAGTTAGTATAATATAGTCACGCATAATTAAGTGATAAATCTTAAAGCAGCCATTTTTTTTCTCAAAATGGATATAATCAAAAACATCAACTATGCAAGTTTTTAAGAAAATAGAATTTATAATTTTTCTACAATTCAGTTAGTTTCTAAGAAAAATCGGAATAATATAAAGTACCAATAGTCAATATTTCTAGTGACTACTTTGAAGTTATCAAAATTGAATTCATCCCCCAAACTTACACTACAATAAAATGGTTTAGCCAAAAGTTATGATGAATTTCTTGTCATAAATATATTCATTGTTGCTAAAAAAATTATAGTCATTTCTCAAACATGACAACAAAATTTTCTTAATGTTATCAACATTTTTATTATAAATCTTAATAGCAATAAAAATCAAAATACCCTAGATTTTAATCATTTTTATGCAATTTCTTTAAAATTCACATCCTCTTTATATACTTTTAAATTATAATATAGCATTTTTTATCAAAAACTAAAAAAATTTTAAAACATACATAATCATACTATGGTATTACAAAATTGAGACACTACCTATAGAAAATGACATATGAATTTAGTTGGTACTGCTTTGAATACATTATCTTATGTCATTTTGTGTCATTTTTATGCATATTTCATATAATCATATTTTAATTCATTGATAAACTTATCATACAAGATTCTAAATCATAACACCTTACAATACATCAACCATTTATAGTTCAAAAATGTATGTAATTTAATAATATACTAAAATAAACTTGATACAGCCATATAAATTTCTTATATTTATTAAAAAAATACTACTAATGTGATTTTACACCATAACCACAAAAAACATTCTAGAACATGAATATGTTAACATTTTTTTATAAGATATGATTCCAAGTTAATAAAAAAACTAACGTTATAAGATCATACATCTTCGATATTAACCAATTAATAATTTTAGAAGAAATTTTTTATGTTATCGTACATTTTTAGATGATAAAAATGCGTTAAGCATTTCATATAGTAACAAATTATCTTTAGAAATATTTTTCTAATAAAAATTTTTACTAAAAATTATATCTTGCATAAAATAAGAAAATAAATGAGCATTTATTTGATAAATCTCTAATTTATTAAATATGTTACCCAAGTTTTTTATGTTTTCTTTAAAGCATATTTTATACAGTTTAATTCTATTGAATATAGTCCTTAGATGCCATATTTAACTTTGATAAAATAATTAGGATATAATTAAAAATATCACACACCAAAAAAACCTTTTTTAAGTTGAATTACATTTTTTGAGCATTTATTAGGAGAAAACAATAATGATACCACTTTGGTCAGAAAAAATAAATTACACACTAATTAAAAATATTGTCATCAGCTCTTAGAAAATCTATAAAAATATATATAAATAAAATGTTTTTTTAATGTCATAAAAATTAATATAGTAATATTTAATTGGTAGCAAACTACACCTTTAATTAGTATTACATTGCTATGTCTTTTATAAATAAAATATATTGTACTAGTATAATAATGAATACTTGAAAATTCAACAAAACTAATATATTTAATTTTCGGTACAATTTAAAACAAACCATAAATATTAAATTAACCATGTTAGTGTATTTTTATTGTTAACTTCATAAAAGTATATTTTCTGTATAGAAAAATTTAATAAATTATTGTTTTAGTAATTTAAAAATAGTATATTTAATTAAGTAATATTTTAGGAACTTATAAGCATATATCATTTTTAACATAGAAAATATTTGTTAATCACGTCTTTCCACAATCTACGAAGGCTAGCGAATTTATAATTTTATATTCATTTAGTTGGGTTTTTATTGTTTCTACTAGAAAAAATAATGTTATGGCATAAATTAATCATATAAATTTGTAATTTAAACATTATATACTTTTGAAATGAAACAAATAAAAATGAAATATTCTTAGAGGAGACTACCATGTATACACTAGGGTTTATATTGCTGATTCTAGTATGTTATCTTTATTTTAAATTTTTTTATGAATTAGTATGTTTTTTTATAATGTAAAAACATCAATAGCATAATATTATCTTTTTTATATATTATTAAATAAGTAAGTTTACGTCAAATTGTGCACTATCCCTAATGTATTTATTACATTACAGCTAATGAGATGTAATTTTTTCATTCTTATAAAGCTTAGTATTATAATTAAAATTTTGCTTTTAAGTTTAGTAGACTTTTCAACCTGTAATTAGAGATATTTTACAATGTATACGATATCTATGATTAACTTACCCAACAAAGTACATTCACAATCTATTTAAACATCATATTACAGTAATAAGGTAAATAAACTTTGCATCTTTCAAGCCTTTATCATAATTTAGAAGCTATCAAATATTTCTAAGTGCTTGATCTAAATCATCTATTACTAATATGGTAAAGTTGAATCCCTATCATTACTAAAGTAATATCTTTACTTAAAATTATTATAAAAATTATTCAAAAATCTTAAAATACAGAAAAAAGAAAACCAATAAACATCCTCCATGTCTTAATAAGTATGTGTTATACGCATGCGTATAATGTTTTATTATGTTGTTAGTGGAATGTTGCTCTCATATATTCATTATGAAGTAACATAAATAAAGCCATGTGTTAGTATTATTTTATATAATAGTAATAGCAAAATGGTTCTAAACTATTTTTAAAATAATTTAGGATATACTTTCTATTATTAGTATCAGATAGAAAATATAGTTGAAACAAATGGTAGAAAAACGTTTTATATTAATATGAAGAGTTAATCCATTATATGTATAAAAATAATAATATACCATAAAGTAAAGACCATTAATTTATATTCATAAAAGATAAAATTAAGAGTAATAAGTAATACGTTGTATAAAAAGTCAGTAAAATTGTTCCAATCATTTTTATCGCTAAATTAATAATTTTTAAATTAAATTAATATATTTTTTTTATAACTAATATTATTTTGATCAAATCATTGTTCTATAAAACTTGTATGCATGGAATAGTAGCCAATGGATTTAACATCATAAGTATTAAATAGTTAGTTGATGCACATTTTGAAAATGTAACAAAGAAGTCATATTAAAAAAAAAATTTACATATATAATTATAGTTATAAATTATATTGACTATAATTTTTTCATAAAAAAAGATAGCGAAATCCAATCACGATTATAAAGATTAGCCACACCTTCGTAAATATTCGCAATCTTTCAAGTGAACGTGTTTACTTAGAATGGACAAGGAGGTTTATGCAAAAGTATGTCTTATAACATTGAGTGAAATAATTTGAAGGAAAAAAATAAATATATAGGTAATTAAAGTGCTTGGTAGAACTGGATCTCAGGGCCAGTGTACTCAAGTTAGAGTTGAACTTCTTTCAGAACATGACAAACGAAGTATGTTGAGAAATGTTAAAGGACCAGTTAGAGAAGGTGATGTTATTATTTTGATGGAAACTGAAAGAGAAGCAAGAAGAATTAAAGCATGAAATTTTTTGTGCTATTAATTGTTATTTTGTTAGGATATGTTTGTTAAACTTTACCTAATTGTATTGATTTGCTTATTTAGTGTCTTTTATGACATTCTCTAAAGTAATTTGGTTTAGGTATAAATTTTTATTGTATTTTTATTCCATTATTATTGTAAGGCAGCTAATCGATAGTAACATAATTTTTAGATTAGTTAGAAATGAGAGAAATACTTTTTCATAAATAAAAGATTAAAAAGCACACTTTATGAATTATTTTATTATTATTGGGTTGTGTTTAATGCTGCAATATAACTAGGTATGGATTTTAGGTAAAATTTACCAATATTTGATAATTATTATAAACCTGGGTGTTGTCCAAAGCAACATTATCTTCTTTTTATAATTTTTATCAATATTGGTACAAAATATAAGTCATTGATTGCTGAGTATTTTGACAAAGTATAATGGAATGGTCATGATGCATGTGTTCTATACATTTGTCCTGTGCGCTACTGTTTTTACTTTTGTACCTAAATGCTTTACAATACTTTCTTCTAACTCATTAGGAATAAGAAAAATCAGCAATTGAAAATAAACTTTAAAAAGTTATACTATGCTAGTTACATACATAGTATTTTTTCATATAACTTGCCTTCGATTATCGAATTATTGTAGTTAAAATTCTATATTTAAACATGTGATTTTATAAGTATATTAATTTCTTTAAATGTGAATTAGTGGAAATCCACAAATTCTCACTGTATATAGTCAAAATGACGAATAGTAAACTAAAGTTGTATAGTATTTTCTACATTTTTTAGTATATTCTACAAGCAAGAAGCGATTGTTTATAAACAAATATAAATACAGTTAGAAACCTAATTATATGTGATTATCTAATTGTTTTATAATACTTTTGAATCATCATTATTCGGATTCCATAAATTCATCTATCATAAAATAAACCTACTCAATTTTTTCATTTATTTTATTTTAATAACTTTTTGATGAGTATTTTAGCGTATAATTACTGTTTTTTCAGCACATAAACAATATTATTAAAATCATAATTACAATAATTGAAATAGCAGATAGAAAAAACGATACAACTATTTTTAGCGAACATAATAGCCACGGCTCAATTGCTGTATCAATTAATTGTGCTTACTATTTTATTGCAGCGATATTATCACTTTAATTATTAAAAAATGCATGGCAAAGTATATTTTCACAATTAAACATCACTTTTTAGACTAATTTTAAAATTTTTTCAATTTAGGCCTCATGAAAAAACATGTCAGTGTTGTTGTGGCAACAACTCAATAAAAAATGTTTTGATTGTTATATATCTTTTAACATTAATAGGAATGATGCTATTTGAAATACGATATAGATAATAATAAACATATTATTAAATTTAAAAGATGATTGAAATAAGTTGTAACAGATTAGATATTATAAAAACAATGTGTGATTTACGGAGGGAATTAAGTAATCATCGATAAAAAATAAGTTGGGTAAAATTTTTTGACAAAGAAATAGCTCATATGTGAACTAAGTGAATTGTAAAGTTACCTGAATAAAATAAGAACGCGATTATAGAAAATAAGCAGTTTATTATCGTTTCAAGTTGTATAATAAAGATAAGCTTGAATGTTTTATAGCATTATTTAAAATAATGTAGTACTTAATATTTGTTCATATAATTGTTTAATTTAAAACTCTTTAATAGATTGATATGTAACAAAAATTTTATTATATTTAAGTCATATTTTAACAGAAAAAACTATTTTTAAAGTATTACTATTTATTTTAATCATATATTAAGATTAATATCAATTTCTTACCTAATCTAAAAGTAGTAATGAAGCATTATTTTATAAAGTTTATAATTTTTTAATTTATCAAATTTTAGAATTTAAAATAGGTCAAATAAAATAATATTCATGAACCTACATTACATTAATTTTTTAAATGCCATCTGTTCATCTATTTGCATTACACAATTTATTACCAGGTTTCGCTTCAAGTATCTCTACGATATCTTTCATTTATAATTTTTAAATCATTAATTTATAGTTATAAAAATTTGTGAACCTAAATGACATAAATTTATGTATCAAAATAAAAAAAAATAAATAAGTTAAAGCAGCTAACCTTTACTTCATTAATGTGTTCATCTTTTTTGACATTTAATTATAAAAATAGTCAAAAAAGTGATACAAGATCAACAAAGTAATAATTATAGTTCTCTTATATATTGAATGATCATTAAACTAAAGTATTTTTAACCAATTCTTCTATCCCACTCATTATACTTCCTGATACCATATTTTTGAGCCATATCATTTAACCAATTTTTTCATATTTTCTCTTATATTTAAATATTTATCAACTGTTTTAACATATAACAGTAATGCTAACAATGTAGAATTGTTTTTATCATTGTAAAATTCATTTATATATTACATTTAAAGAGTAATGTAAGCTAGGAATTTAAAATTACTCTAAAATAAGGCTTAAATTTTAATGCCATTACCAAAAAAAGTATATGGTAAATAAACAATTTTTAATCATAATTGTAATTTTAATCCCCCATAAACAATACATTTTTTATTTTGCTTTAATAATTATATCTTTTTACAAGAATTAAATGAAATATTTTAATAAAATAAAATTTATATAAACTATACAAATTATGAATGATACATGTAAAAATAATGTATAGAAAATAAAACGGAGGGTATTATAAACTTACTGTACTAATTATCATCAAATCTAGCCATAATTAACCATTTTTTTAAATATTAGCAATACTATTGCGTGTTATCTTTCGCCATTAAAACAATAAGAAAAATAATAAAAAATGTTGAAAATACAAATAACTAATAGTAGGGTAGTATATCAATACTATTTTTTTTCTAAAAGCTAATTATTTACAATATTATATTCTATCGTAATATATTTTAAAATTTTTAGTTGAGATGCTATTATATTGGATTTTTAGGTATAAATGATTGTGATAATAAACTTACCTAGTTATTTTTTTTAATTTAATTTTTATCATAATGTTTTTAATTGTTATTTAAATAAAATTCGTATTATATTGCAACTCTATCGAATTAAATACATATTTCACACTAATTTTTCTTATATTTTAGTATAGGTATCAATTTAATATAATAATAATGTTGTTTTATTTAATATTAATTGATAAAAAATACACTTTTTTAGTATAGATTTATAAGTTTTACTATTTATAAAAAATTACTTGAAAGAAAAGCTAATTTTTTTTATTAATGAAGGATCATAAAATTATATTTTGGTGTATTCGATTTGTCTTTAATTGTTATATAGGACTAATTCCAGCATTGATATTATAAATCTGTATCAAGAAAATATTCTTTGTTGTTATATAGTAATTCTTGAAGCAAAATAAAAATAAAATTACATTATTTTTACAAAATTTATCACAATAACATAAGAAGCTAGCATATTCTACTAATAATAAAAGAACTTCAAATCTAAGCATGATACGTATATCAGAAAAACATTACTCATGAATGTTTTAAAAACTTTTATTTTTTCATCCTTTTTTAAAAAGATTATATCTAAGTAACTACTTTTATACATTTGATACTTAAATATAAAGAAATTTTCTTTAATCTCTGTATTCATATAAATAGAACAAAATTTTATTAAGATATATGCTTAACTATAACTAAACAGATATAATATTTAAAATGGACACTAGAATTTATTTTTTTTAATGAGAAATTGAAAAATGAAAATAAATAAATACCTATAATGTTTTGTTTAATTATTTCAAAATTTTTTTATATTCATTGACATATTAAAATATTAAATATTATTATAAAGTCTCAAAGATTACTTCAAAAATTTTTAAAGTTTTATTTAGGTGTACAACTTTAACCACTAGTTTGAATTATATGCTTTAATTCTAGTTGCGCACGCATTTATTCACCATAACATATAAAATATAAGTTTTTTTGCATGAATTGAATGTAAAAAAGTAATCAATAAAATCACTGCGAATGATATATGTTAGTAGGTTGGCAGTCGCCCGTGGAAATAAACGGTAAAACAATATTATTAAGTAGTACAAGAAGTGTGAGTAATAATATAATCAGGGTCTCCATTGAGTAGCGCTACCAACGTCAAAATATATGTTTTTCGAAACATTATATGCTATAAAGCTTAATTGTTATTTGTTTTAGTGTGTAAGTAACCAGTCATTTATTGCGCATGCTAAGAATATTAGGTAGAGCTAATAACAAAATTTCGCTTGTTAATTTTAATATTTATATACAATATAAAACTAATGCTTATTATGTGACGGTTGTAATCAATCAAAACTTCATATTTCACTTTTAAAAAACTATATTATTCTTTTAGTTTATAAATATGCTTTTTTTCACTCTAGAGATATCTTATATTTGATTGAATGACAAAAATTACTTTTGATATTTTAATTATTTTAAAAAATGAGAGTGATTGTGTGTTTTTCTTATAAATCGAATTTACATAAAAGTGATCGCGCTTGCGTGGAGAGGATAATAAATGAGTGGTGGTAGTGAACAAGCAATTAAACTTGGTAGTCAATTACTTCCATTAGGTAAATGGATTGCTTTTAAAAAAAACTGTTTAAAAATATTTAGAGCTAATTGACAAATGTATTGGATCTAAAATACATGTTATCATGAAAAATAACAAAGAAATTGTTGGTACGTTGAAAGGTTTTGATGATTTTATAAGTAACGAAATCAACTATTTTTTCTTAAAAATTTGGCATTTTAAATAATACATTATAGATATGGTACTTAGTGATGTAACAGAATTGTATTTTAGATGATTATACTAACAACATATAAATCAATCATAAGTAATGAACTAACTAATTGTATTTAGTGAATGTGATGAACAAGTAAACAAAATAACCCAACTTGATTTCATTTTACTTAATGGAAATAATATTGCAATGGTATAGTATATTTTATTATTTTATAAGGAATTTAATTATGGTTTTGATCAATTTTTTAGATGATTCCTGGAGGAGAGTATATATCTAGTTTTTTTAATAGATAATGCTTTATATATTATATTTTTAGAGGGCCAAAACTTTAAAGTCCGAATAGTCCACAATTACTTGAAATTATTTTCAACTGTCAATAATTTTTTTTTCTTTTATATCAATTTATTCCCATTGGTAATAATTGAGTGATGATATGTTTTATTGCTGTGTGATAAAGTATGTATTTAAGCAAGCCAGTACTACATGTATTTTAATTTAACTATATGAAATTATTGTTTTATTACACTTAAGCTTTATTTAAATCATCCATTAATCATTTAAAATCAAGATGTTATCATCTATTATATGTAATTCATACTATTTGAATTATTCAATTATTTTTAGTTGGCATTTTCTTAATGATATAAAGTTACAGCATTTTTTTTATAAAGATAAAAATGTATACGTTAAATAATATAATGGAAAAATTATACTTTTTAAATACTAAATTAAAATACAAAAATATGTTATTCAATTATTTTTCTTACTAATTTTTACTCCACCAAAAAAATAAAATAAAATATAGTTATACATAGACAATACAATCATTAAATAGAATTATATCAAAAAAACATGATATGTTGTTATAAAAAAAAGTAAAAAATGTTAAATATAGACTAAGTGTGTTGATATGATTTTTGTTATATGCTAAGGAGAACTCATCGGATCTAATTTTATTCTGTCAAGTACATACATTTTCAATAAAATATATAATAAAAAGGCAATTTATCCTATTTAAGCTTTAATACATAAATAAATGGTATAAATAGATAATTTAACTATGGTATAAGAATATTTTTATTTTTTTTCTTCATAATATTTTGTATAATATTTATTTTATGTAGTGTTCATATTAATAGAAACAGCTAATATATTTCAAATTATATTTGTACGGCATAAATCTGCCCTTTATAAAAACTACCATAATAATAGAATTTTTTAAATTGTTATTTAATTTTTTCAATGATTTAAACTAATCGTTTAATAAAAAAATTATTTATAATACTATAACTGAGTAATAATAAAAATAAGGGGAAAATATTAACTTTACATATGGAATTTTTCTTAGCTATTTTTTAATAATGATTAAAAAATAAAGCTACAATTTAACCTTTAGCATATAAAGTCTATCATATAATTTACAGTCAAGTAATTTCACTCACTTAGAACCCCTATAAAATCGTTTCTAAAAATATTAAGATTGCTTTTTATAAAATTAATGTTATTAAGAATAAGATTGATAATTATAAAAAGCTATTACTTTTCTAGATTACTCCAATAAAATAAGTTGATAATAAGGATATGAATGTGCTATTAATTATCTACGCCCTGGGCGCTTAGGTCTTGAAAAAGTTTCTTTTTCACCTAATTTAGGTGGATGTAATTCATCGTAAATATATTTTTCAGTTATAGCAGAAAGATTCTCTTCTTCCAATTTTTTATCAATTTTTTTGTAATTTGATTCAAAATAATCAATTAAAGGACCTTTACATGAAGAATACATCATCCTATCCTTAATAGCACATGAATATCCAGGCATCGTGTATATGAATACTAAAAATTGACTGGATATTAAAAATCATACTATTTCATAGATATATACCTATTGCAGATGCATCTTCAGATTCATGTTTATAGTTATATTTAAAAATGTGATAGCGAGGATCTTTAAGTTGAATTTTAGATAATTCATTAATAGTGTAAGTTTTTTCACACCCCAGTTTGATCCTTTCATCATTAGAATCAACAATCTTAACATATAAAAATTGAACATGTTATTTTTTAAAAAAGGAATTAATATTACAAGCTCAATATAATTGATAACACCTTTTATAAGTTTTTCAAATGACTCAATCACATTTTTATCAACTGGGAAACTTATTCCTTTCAATGTTTCAGCCTTTTCAAGTACAGATCGATGAACCTTTTTTGAAAATAAATTTATACAAATACACAACTATATCATCAAAATATAAATAAAATTATCATTTAGTACATTGAAATGATTATATTAGTGTATTTTTAATAGAAATGATTTATCCACACTATAATAGCATAAAATAGAATATATATAGCTTTATTTTATATCAAAATAAATAAATTAAAAAATTGGTGTTATATTAAGCAATATTAAACTAATATATAGAAATTTAAATATTAAATTGATGGATGATAGCAAAGATTTAACCAATATAATAATAACACAACAATATCACGTTCTATATAGATAAAAAAATGCTAATATATATTATAAATACCACAGATCAATTAGATACTTGAATAACTACAACATTAATCTATGCAATTACTATATATTATAAATAAAGGACAATAAAGTAAATCAAAAAATAATAGCAAAAGCTATGGATACCAACAATGAATATGGTTAATTTAAGTAGTATTAGCCATAAAATTTTATTAAATATCTTTAAATTTTATTTAATAGACAAGAAATATAAACTTTATTTAACTCATATAAAGTAATTAAAAAATATCCAATTAATATCATTTCTATAACATCTTTATGTTTGCATAAGAATTAACTATGTACATAATATCAACATTAAAAAATAAAATAAAACTCTATTCGTTCAGTATACCAATTTAATAACCATACTGATTTGTCTAGTTATTATTGCTATCACTATTAAAAAAATAGTATAGTGAGAAAATATAATTAATTAATTAATTAATTTTATTCCACTCTATTTTTTTTAAAAATATTTCAATATTATCATTATTTTGTTTGAGAATTTATAATTTAAAATTACATCAAGCTACAAAGTTACGTAAATAATAGTACAAATATCGTAAACATAACTTCAAATATTTGCAAGTCTTAAAAATATATTAAAAAGAAATTTATATAGTAATTAAAATGTCAAGAATATTTATAAACCCTTCAAATATATGTATATATAAATATACTTCATTTTTTTTCATCTCAACATATTGTTTTTCTGACGATGTTAATGGTGGAGCTGCATCTACTGAAATGATATGTGATTTAAATCCATTATAATTAATATCAAGCTAAATTCTTATAATATATATAATTTATAAAATAATTAACTCACTTTTTCAGTGCCATGGATTTCATTTACAATAAGCCCATCACCGAAAATGTTTTTAAGGGAAGCTTTTGTAGCAGCATACAACATCTTATCTTTAACTATTGCTTTATCAGGAGTGTATAATATAAGAATCCATTTGTAATCATTAGTATCAGACTTCTCATCTGATTTAATTAACAAATAACAACATGTATCATCTTTAATGTGTTGATCAATACAATGATCATAATCTATTAGAAATGAAAATAAACTTAAGTATTAACTAAAATTACATTTAATGTTATTATACCTTGCTCAAATGTGCCAACAACTAATGTTTTTTCATCCAATTCAAGTTTTTCTAATAACAATATAATATAGTATTCTTCTCATGTAAAAAATACCATTATTAATAATTATTTTAAGAGATCGAAAATCTCCCGATTTTGCTTGTTTTAAACTTTCAATCAATTTATCACTAGCTGTTATATTTCAAAAATAAATTATTAATTAATGAATTTATCCATAAAAATATATTTAATGTAGAATTTTTACCTGCTATTCCAGTTTGATGGCTCATCTTTAACTCGAGCTACGCCTCAATTTTAATCCGTAAGAGAGACTAATTAAATCGAGTTGGAGTTTTTATTACAATTCGTGACTACTCGTAAAGTAGAAGATTCTGGTGTAATGGATGTTACTTCTTACCCGTCTAATTGGAATATTCAAAATTATTATAAATATTCACTTCTAACCTAAAATTTAATTTATAAATTCTTCTATACGTATTATCTATTAAAAAAATAAATAATTTCATTACTAGTGAATAGTTAGTAAAGTAAAAGTTTATTTATGTCAATTTTTAGATATTGAAATTTTCGTATTTAAATATCTCTTAATATTTGTATGCTATTCATTAATAGCTTCATTCATCTAGTATCGTTTGAATATCTATTTTAGTGTGATATTACTACTTAGATCCAATGCTATAAAATATCCATACTATTATTTATAAATGTTATGCCATATTTATAAGGTATTACTTTTTATCTTAAATTGATTCAATTACCATCTCCAGATATAAACTTGTTACTATAGAAATACACTTTACATCCTTGTCTAATAATTTCTTAATAAATTTTACTAGCTTAGAATTTTCCTTAATAAATAGTATTTTCATATTATTTTCATATTCAATTAATTCATTAAATAAATATGCAGCCACCAATAGCTTAACATTTATTCAATCAACGCCTATTATTATTTTTTAATGCGCACGCGCCCTTTGATTATCATACGTGATTTATTATAGGAGGCTAGGTACAATAATTTTTTATTTAAAAATGATAGAAGCAAATCTTGAAAAATTTTACTTAATTCTTATTTGTATTGAATATTATTAAAACTTTTTTTTATAGAGTAAGAAGTATTTGTTTGACATTAAAGTGAACCTCATGATTTATTCCTGGTTTCCAATAATTATTACAGCTAAAATACTATTAATATTTTAGAATAACATTTATCTATCTAGTAATTGATAAGAATATTTTTATGGATAGCAACTGTGACTGAAATCAGTGTACTAGAACAAAGCATGCGCATCATATTGAAGTTAGATGGTGGATAGCTGATTGTGAGAAGAACAATTCATTATGCATATCTGTAAAACATTACTATTAAAGAGCTATAAGATAAATCCATAAGTTAAATCATATTCTAATGAAACCTAAGATTATGAAAACAGAAAATCAAATACGATAACTATATTATACAAGTTTTACTATAATCATCCATCTACCGTTTAAAAAAATTCAGTATATCAAATAAGGTATACATGATTATTAGCATAGAAAAATTTTTAGTATTAAAGGTAAATGTTTAGTGTTTTTTTTTCATAGTAGTTGTAAGTGAATGTGAGCATGGAGTGAAACGTAGAAGAAACAAAAACCACCATTTGTGAAGGAGGGGCCAGCACAGAATGTCAAGAGGTGGTGAGTGATGTTAGCTTAAATCCTGATGTAGCAATCGCAAAGGTTAAATAACGCTGCTACTCACTTTTGGCGGAAACTCTCGGTTCTTGGTAAGCACGGATCGTTTGGAATTGGTTAAGCTTGTATACAAGTTGAACCAAATTCGAGGACGAGCCATCCATCCTGTAAGCGAAAGCTTAAAAGGGTGTGACAGTCGGTAGACCGAGAGGACACAAGTTTTTTTTTGGGTGAAACTCCCACACTACCTTAAAAGACAAATGTTCTATCGGTTAAACTGATTCTTGTATGATGATAACCAAGGGTGCCTACACTAAACAGGATCTCACCTGTTTGAGAGCCCATAGCTGGTGGGTAATTTCGTGTAGAAATACATTGTATGGGTTTTTCCTGCGTAAACAAAAAAAAGTGAGCATGTAGAGCATAAATCTAACAGAATTCTTTTGTAGAAAAATTTAAATTATGGTAACCGAAATAAAAGATACATTTACAGTAAACATTTTATATTATTTCTATTGATTAAAAATTTTTTCGATGTAATGCTTAAAAATCGATTGATGTTCAGAATAGATAAACGGTTCCAAATGATGAATAGTTGTTAAAGGAAGAATATTTGATAATGAGTCAATAAAACTACTAACATCTTTATCATCAAAATATTTAAGGCAAAGATTTTTAATTTTTTCTTGTTTATTGTTATCAACTACTAGATTTAATAACTTTAGTTTTTGGCTCTGCACATCTGTGAATGTATAATTAGTAGCAGTTGATAGGCGTGAAATTGGGCTTATCGATGAATGTTGATATAAACATTTTGAATTATATGATTCCAACATTACATTATTAGTAGTTTCAGACAGAGACTGATTTGGTATAGGTAATTTTTTTCTAGTTAATAATTCACGTAAGCTATTAGAATTATTGATACGTAAAGAATCAGAGGCACAATCAGTTTCAACCTCTCTAAGACGTTTTATAGCCTTATTGATATCAACATCACATGAAAAAATGCTACGTGTTTTAATATTTTCAGAAACTATATTTTCTGAGTACGTTTGATTCAATGGTTTATTTTTAAAGCTATTTCTTATTTTATCACTCTTAAAAAAGTTCAAAGGAGTTAGACCACATAATGATGTATTTTTTGAAAATCCATGATGTCTAAAAAAAATTGATACTTCATTAATGAGGGATTCAAAATTCTTATAACTATTAACATGCTTCTGTATCCATAAAGGTAAACATTTTCTGTTTGAATCATAACGAAAACGTTCGTCAACAAGAAAAATCATTCCAAAATCCTCTTTATGACGTATAACACGTCCAATAGCTTGATTAACTGCTCTAAGAGCTTGACTTTGATACCATTGATGACCATCTTTGTCTTCGTTTGTTTGTTTTTCGATACATTTTCTTTTTAAAATAATTTTCGGGTCGTTTTGAGGTGGATAAGGTATACCTATAACAAATACTGCTCTGCATGCTCGATCAGTAAAATTAATTCCTTCGCTTATTTTTCCTCTAAATACTCCCATTAGAATACTACCATTTTTACACGATGTATCAACTTGTTCTAAATTTTTATGGTGTCTTTCGACACAATTTATAAAGTCGTTTTTGTTTTGTGATTCTATTACAATATTTTTAGTTTTGATTAAAATATTCCATATACCATCTTTTTTCCAATGGTTGATAAAAGTTTCAAGTATATTGTAGGATGGAAAAAAAATCAACACACCTTCAGGTATACGTTCTATTAGTAATAACAATGACTGGCCAAGCTTACTTATCAATTCTAAATTTGAACGATTAGCATAGGTAAATAAAAAGGTAGACTTGTCATCCAGTGCTTGAGAAACTATATTAACAGAAAGATTTTGATCGCTTAGTATGTGATTATTTTCTAACTGTATTGGAAATGATAACGAAATCCCTTTTAAAAACATATCAAATGGCGCTAATGTACCACTTGTAACAATCACACAAAATGCTTTATTAAAAATATTCATAGCAATACTAGCTGTAAAACACCAATATTGAACTGTAACAGAAGAATCAGATGGTACTTTATTGAATGATTTAGTTTGTGAAAAACAAACATAAAAATTACTATTTAACTTGCTGTAGTTTATTTTTGAAAAGTTTGACTGATAGTTATTATAACTATTAAGTAATACATTGTTAATTGGTTTTTTTTTCATAAAAAAACTTACACAAGAAAAAACCGTTTGTATGAATGTATTTAATTTATGTAATACAAATGCTTCATTATTGTGACCCTTTATGCCATAGGTCAACAAATATCCAATACAAATATCAATATGATTGAGAACTAGATTATAGTTGTCTTGATTTATATTTGATGGTTTTAAAATATGTTCAAAAAAAAATTCACAACTTTCAATCAAACTGTCACTATTAGTGGTAACAGTATTTGAGCTATTATATGATGGTAATTTTTCACCAACTAACAATATATTAGTTTTTAGCATGTCTATAACATTTTTTAAATGCAATACAGCATTATAATCGATAGAAAGATCAAATTTAGTCCCAATAATATACTCTATTTCATTTATGCATTTAGATAAATCGTTACAGCTTATCTCAGTAGAGAGAGCTTCTTCGCAAAATTTCTCAATGTTATGGGCTTCATCAAAAACTACTATATTGCCTGTAACCAACTCTTCAACTGTCTTAAATTCACTATCTTTTTCATAGAAATTATTGTTTATTAAATAGTTATACGGCATAAGATAAAAATCTTGTTTTGAATCAATATATTTTGTAGAATAATAGGGACACACGCCATATTGATGTCCTATAGACAACAAATCTTCAATATCAAACACAAATGAAGGCGAAGATATCGGACCACAACTTTTCAATACATTATTGTCTTTAGTTTTGTTAAAATATTCACATTGATTTCTTTTTATTGCTGTTTTACATGCTTGCACGCGTTTCATTCCATTACCAACTCTCGTAACACTAGGGTTAATACAGAGATTGTCTCTACTGGATAAAACACATGTATTTATATTATATGATGTTTTTCGAAGTTCTTTAACAACCTACATAATAACAAAAGTTAACTTAAAAAGAATTTTAAAACTAGTAAAATTATAATTAAAATTGATTTATTTTTATGCTTATTTTAAAAAATAACATTCAATAAAACACTAAATTGTTCTGTTTTAAATAGAACAACTTACAAAAATCTACCATATTTAAATAGGAAAAAATAGGTAACAAACATCATACAATAGGTCTCATATATATCTATTTCTAAAACACCATATATAATTTTACTTATGTTATCTTAATGATTTCAAACAGTTAATCTACAGTGTCTAAAATAAAGTATAACCTTATAATAAATTATAATTATTCACATTTATAATAATTCAATTAACTACGCATAAAAAAATCAAAAATATTTAAATTAATTTATGATAAGTTTTAGACTTAATCCATAAAATACAATCAAAATAGTTATATAATATTAAAATATTTTCGTATAATAATAATATTATGAATTTTATCTATATTTTATTTTTTTAAGTAATGGAAAGCGATTTATATATAAATATTGCATCTTTAGATTCAAATATATAACGTTCTAGATCATATGGTAGCCTATTATATTTTTAGTAGTAATATTTTTGAGGTAATAATTGTAAATAATTCTATTTTAACCTAAATCACACATATCGTCTTGCTGATACAACAAAATATGTAACACAAAGAAAATTTAAAACAAAACGAGAAGGCACCGTATCAATTTGATATAAATCAAAAATTAAAGTAAACGTTTAAAGTTTTATAAAAAATAATTTTTTTAAAACAACAGAATTTTAAGAATTCATTACTGTGATTTAAATAAAAAAAACTTTTTTTAAAAGATATATACTTGATCTAATTGTTGGTGTGTTCTTGTTGCATATAACACCTTTGGAACTTTAAATTGGCAATTGCTATTCTATTCCAATGTCACATTAATATGTATTAATAGTACATTATACTTTTAACGGATTATTTACAATATCAAGTATATTTTCTCTCCACGACAGGATTGAGCATAAAAGACACAATGTTTTACCAGTTCCTGTAGGGCTATCCAACACTGCATTCTGTTGGGTGTTCAATGCTTCTATAACCTTTTTCATGTACAACTTTTGTAGGTTATAAGGTTGGTATGGAAAGCGAACTTTAATACCCAAAATTTCTACAACTGATTCTGGCATAGTAATTAAAAGTATGTTGTGTAGAGATTTTAGACAATTTTTAATAAGATTTTACCTATAAAATTTTAATATACATAATAAAATATACATACAAACACAGAAAACGAACTATAATAAAAATAAATTTTTTTAAAATTAATAAAACTAAAAAAATTTTAAATAAAATAATATAATATAGGCCATTTGTGTTTTAACAAAATATTTATAGCTTACATTTAAAATTGATCAATACCCACACACAGCTGTTCTATATCGGCGTGCGCATCCTTTTTCGTTCCAAAGATATGCAGGTATTTATTCGTAAAAAACTTCATTATATTGTTTTTTCTACTTTAATTTATAAATTAAAAAAAATAATCATATTTACTTAAAAAATTTTTAAGCATCATCATTTTAAAGGTTCTAAATAAAGCTTTATGCCTTTATCAGCTTAAAAATTATGATAAATACATGAAATACTTTTAAATATAAAAAGCAGTATAATGCTTAATATTTAGAACTCATATCAAACAAAATAGCGCGAAACGTTATTATCATATATACTGTCTCGTGTTTTCAACGAATAGTGAACAATAGACTCATTATCGTACGGAAATGTTTGCATAATGGATTCTAAATGATTTATTATATTTATTATGAAAATTAAATATTTTTATAGAATATACGTTGGATACAAAATTATAATTTAGATAAATATAAACTAAATATATGCACTATATTAGTATATTATTTTTTCCAGAATAAGCCAAATATTTTTTTTGATTTTACTGTGGTTTAGGTGAATTACATTCAAATATTTGAGATAATACCGTTAAAACAGCTGAATTCTTTCGAATATATTTCATATAACGAATTTTCATAAATTAACGGTTGAAGTGAAAAATGTATAAACCTAAAACATCCAATAATATTATATCGTCGTTGAACTGTCAAAAATATCATCTTATGAATTCTTATTGACAAAAAAATAAAAATATTATCAAAAAAAGTCATTATACAAAAAAGAAATATTGTTCCTTTAAAGTTTAGCATGTTATTATTAACTAAAGGGATTAATGGCATTAATGTCATCAATAGCTCAAAAAATGCATAAAAAGTAGTTTTATTTATTTCTCAACGACCACTTTTATAGTATATGGTTACTATTTATATCAGTAGTTTTATTTTATAATGTTTTTTTCCATAGATTATCTAACTAATGTTTATGTAGTAACAAAATTATTATACTGACAGAAGTACCATTAGAATATAGCATGGGATCCTTGCCTTTGAATCATATTTATTATTAGTTTTTAAACAAAAATTTAATTATATGGTTCCTTTGTAACTTTTAATGGCGTTTTAATCGGTCATATAATGCTCGGGATATATGAATGATCATACTAATAACATTCGGTACCATTATATTTTTACTGTTTGCCACACATTTATTTTCTGCCTTCAGAAAAAGGTTCATATGTATCAATACTATAAAAAAATTCTTTATTAATCTTTTTTATACCTTGAGACAACAGTTATTCATTTTTAACAATTAAAGGGATTTTAGTTAATTGTTTGTTCATTTTATGTTGATATACATTAACCAAGATCCAAAATTTCTTTTAAGAGCTTTATGAAAAATAGTTAATCCATTTATTAATAGTATAAAAAAAGTAAGCAATAATTCTACGTGTAACTGATGGGCTTAAGAAAAATGTGATTTTAGACATACTATGCAATAACTATTTAAATACAATTACTGTATCATCATCATTTTGTATTTAATTTAAAATTATATGGCTCTAATATAAATATATGTATATATTATTAAATATGGCATAGGCAGATCTAGTAAAAAATTAATTGAGTGTATATGTAATTGTGTGTTATCCCCTTGATAATGATAACATAAAAATTAACTTATAATCAATAAAGAGCTTATTTATGTTTCCTTATAGTTTGTTTACAAGGGCAAATCCCTGGTACAACTTGTTAGGTCCATCTCATTAACATTGTAGGTAGGCATCGCAGCATCTTCTTAAGATAACTTAATGTTATGCGGTAGTGTGGGATTTTAACCCATAAATATCCTTGTTTCCAGTGCCACTACCATCCCAACCATGCCCTTTATGTTGGTCATTCTTAAATTAATCTAGAATGCCGTAGTTACGAGAGTC
>JRUX01000560.1:0-10674 GCA_001407235.2 Kudoa iwatai | reverse complement strand
ATGTAATAAAACTAATTATAAAATATAGTGTTTTAAAACTAGCAGGAAAAGACCATAAGCCTTAAACTAACGCAAAGCCACGACAGTTAATAATTACGCTTGCGCTGGGTGGCACCCTATTAATTCCCCTAACTATGTCTTATTATGATTCATTCTATATATTGCTACTATATTCCATGTAAATATCAATAAAATACAAATTATGAAACTATAATGAATGATTTTTTTCAACTTTTTAAATTTAAAATTCAAAAAAAATTAAACCAATTAACCTTAAACAATATAATACAATAGCCGCTAACTTCCGATTTTCTCTCACCTAAATCTATGACTTAAAGTATTGAACTAATTACTATGGTTTAACATTTTTTAGTATGTTTATAACCATTAAAAATATCATAAATGGATTTATTTTTAATTAGTACTTTAGAATAGATAAAACTTAGCAGTAAAAAATATATATATCAAGTGGTATAAGATTAATACTATTCAAGTGTGAATATAGATAATAATTTTTAGTGACTGTGATATGATTAAAAATCTTTTTTTTTAATTCTTTTGTATTGAAAAATAAATTCAGTTGAATATAGTCTACAAAGTTGCAAGTTAACCAAAAACTGTATCACGCATGACATACTGCAAAATAAACTTCCCAACAATAATTACGAAAAGTAGCGAACTTGAAACCGATATTTACGTTAAAGCTGGTATGCTTCGTTATAATTATTACTACTTATAGAATTTTTAGTGGTTTTTTAAATTGTATTAATTCTTTTTTAGATTAAATTGTAAAGCGTTATTATAATGGCAAACGACCAAGATGAAATGGCAAGAGATGCATTCACCTATTTTGATTCCAATGGTGATGGTAAGTTAACCTACAAGGAACTTGATAAAGCATGCAAAGCATTGGAAAGAGTTTTTTCTGATGAAGATTTAAAATCATCTATTACTGAAATTGGAAAATCAGGTAATCAATTATTTCCCAATCTAGTCTATTACTATTGACTATCTACATAGAAAATGATCTATTTACCATTGAAGATATGCATAATGTACTTGGTTTTCTTAAAAGCGATTTGAAATCACTAGCTGACAGTATAAAATTAGCATTTCGAATATTTGACAAAAATGGCTCTGGTGTAATTAATGCATCAGATCTAAGACACGCTCTTACAACGGTTGGCAATAAATTATCGGATAGTGAAGCATCTGAAATGATTGCTGAAGCTGATATTAATAATGATGGAAGAATTCTATATGAAGCCTTTGTTGATTCTATTGTAAGTCAACACAAACTATAACCACCATAGTATACCATTCATTTAACTAAAATAAACATTCTATTAAGTTATTAAATTTTATTGTTGAATTGTCTTATTTTTTCATATTATATACCTTTTTATTAACTTATACACACATATAAATATATGTATATTTGATTATAAACTAATGTTTATTTACTTTTTCTAAAATTTTATCGACTCCACACCACAGTACAAATCTCATTGTGGTTAATAAGTGTTTCAAAGATTTTTTTCTCATATATACCCTTAATGAATAGTCGCATAATTTTCAAAATAAATCATTGTTAATATTGATATGGGTTAAATATGCTTAACTGTTTGTTAAATCGACAAGTAGAAAATTTGTTCACTTTCCTTATTCAATGTGGTAGATAGCTTGTCATCAGCTATTATTCTAAAGTTTATAAAACTATAAAATAACCAAATTTATTACAAAAGATCTAATAAAGTATTTAAAATAATTTCTATTTAGATATAGTAGTTCGCATGGTTTCAATAGGAATCATAGATCAATTATGCTACTTTACATTTTTAATAGGATACAATAAGTAATAGCTTGTAAACTTTTGCTGTAGTCTCTATGATGTGGTATATTTCTCTTAACAACTATAATAAATATAGAAATTTAATCTGATTTTATAAAATTTACTAATAAAAGTTAAAATTATACATAATCAATCATTCTACCAATTACATACACTAACCAAAAGAGTATGCAGATATATGCCATTAAATAAGTACGAATTTATTAAAAAAATGGTATAATACTAGCGATCTAAAAAAAATTAATATGTAAACAGTAGCTAAACTTTAAATTAAATAATCATGTAAATTTTCTTTAATATGTTTCTCTTATTTAACACAAAAATTACAAATTTACGTCATACTCTCTCCTAAACATAGAAAAATATAAAAAGTAGTATATAAACTAGCAATTATCATTTTCTAAATAATATTTATTATGAAGCTAACTTTAAAATAATTTTTTTTTAATATTCATTAGTTTATTAAACGCAACTGATAATAGTGCAAAGATAAGAAAATTAAAAGTAAATAAAAAAATAAACCAATTAATGGTTTAATTTTATATTAATGTTATTATTTTAAAAAATAAAATTTTATTCAATCGAAATATCACAACAATAATAGTATTAATTCTAAAAACATAAGGTATATATGAAAAATCTCTATTATACATGGAGAAACAAGATAATATAGAGAAAATAGATTAACGTCTCGAAGAATGGCGTCCAACATCAACGCTACTTGATCTTGATCTATGGCGTCGATGTTTTCTATGGTAATGATCACTATCTTTGTCATCCCCTGACCTTTTACGATGCCGACTACTTCGACTATCATCACGATCATACGAATGTTTCCTATTCTTTCGATCATTGCGATGGCTATCTTTAACTCTATCATCATGCCTTCAAATACATATTATTAGCTATAAAATAAAACAATTACTTTTTACGATCATATTCAGCAAGTTTATTCTTTAAATCATTTTGTACAGGTACAGGTATTCGTGGAAATAATGTATTAAACCAATCAATCTGTGATATCATATATCTCACCATTGAGCCAACAGTCATAGGACGACCACCACCAGCCTTAGGATCAATCGGCTAATTAATCATGAGTAAACATAAAAAATTTATTCTAATAAAAGCTACTTCATCATCATCTAAATATGGCTCAAACCAATCCCAAAATTCGTTCGGTTGGGTACAGTATCTAAAATAGATTTTAGATATGTACTATAAATCAAACATAATATAAAGTGGTTCACATTTATGATATTACTATATATATATATACATATATACACATATAAATTAACACACAAATAGTAGCTATTGACATAAACCAAGACACATTTGTTGATGAAAGATCCAATTTAGAAAGTTACATTTGAATATAATACCACTTGATATAATAAAATTAACTTTCATCACCTTATATAGAGAAAACCTATGCCACGAATATATGGTGAATCAACGTGGTTTATCATTTGATTCAGTTGGTTACGGGTGAGCTTAATTGAAAACAACTTGTATAATATGCAAAATGCCGTTGATGCAAGACCACCGGCTCCAACTCCTCTTACCTAATAATAATAATAATAACATTAGTAAAATAACAACTAAAATCATTGAGAAAATACTCCTCCAATTTGTCGTTGTTGGCCACTAATTCTTCTTGAACCCTTTTCCCATGGTTCCAAATGATCTACCTAATCAAATAAATTATCATCCATTAATATTTATGTGAATAATACTTTGTAATAGATTTCATCTATAAGTTCATAGTGTGTTTTAAATTTATGCAGATCCAATCTATAATACAAACTACTAGTAATATTAGACAAAACCATTTCATTAATATTCATAGTAGTTTCATTTCCCCAAAGTTTAATAGTGTTTGGTTTTTTTTTCGGTGGCTGTTTCCAGTCAGTGCTATTCATTGCATGCGCACGCTTATCTTTTGTTGAGCTAATACATAATACTTTAGAATGGTGGTCATTTCTTGCTTGAACTCTTTAAAAAAAAACATCCAATAATATTTTTGAAAAAAATCTATTTATTTTTAATAATAAAACACTCTTAATCATTAAATTTTAGGTATGTATTGTATTTTATCCATTGTAAACGGTTTCAATAAAATAACCTCGTTTCATAGACATCCATGTGAGTGTTATTATTTAGTTAAAGTATAAACAATTTAAGATATCATAAGTATGTTAATTTATCCATATGAATTACTTTTAAAGAAATTCTTTAAATATATTTATAAATGGTAGCATTAGTATTCTTAAATTAAAGACAATCATTTTTATAAAAAAAAATGATCATAGATATTCATTAGAGCATTTTAAAGTACACAATAAACATTCATAAAGTTTTAGCATGTCCAAAGCTAAATTCAACGATATCTTTCTATTCCAAAAAAAAAGCATTAGACTGATAACGAAATATGTTTGACATTAAAGAACTCCAAAATGATTTCATAATAACTATGCATCATTATTACTGAAAAATAAAACATTTTATCATACCGAAATATTAATTCTATTAGTTTTATATTTTAAAATAAAAAATAGCTAACATAATGAAAACTCTGCTTTTACGGGATAACTAATGTTCGCACCTAGTCTTCGTTTGTTTTCGTCGTTTCCTAACAGGAGCATAGCGTGGAAGTTTATTAACCATGAATGGATTTTTTCAGTTTAAGAGTAAAAAAGTTCTAAAAAAGAAAAAGTATTTTCATTTTTTTATCAATAAAACAATTCTTTATTGTAAAAGAAGCTTATATCAAATCCATGTTGATTTTCTTGTAAATTAGCTAAAATTAATTAATATTTGTTTGGATAAAATCTAAAAGAATATTTAAATTAGATATTTTGAGATTCACGGCAATCTATTTAACTATAATAGTACTATTATGTATATAAATAATTTCTTAGTTTACAAAAAAAGGTATTATAGCATTAGATGTTGGTTTTAAAAGGTACATGGATACTTGGTATGAATGATGCAAACTGTAGCGTATACCATTTTATCGGTAGATTTGTGAACACGTCCACCATGGAAAGTATAATTCATCAAAAAAATTTTTCATTTTATAATAATATGGATAGATAAGTTGAGAAGATGCCAAAAATATATAGTATTGATATATATGAATATCATTGTATTCTAAACCAATGAATTTATAGCAAGTGTTGAAAGTAAATAAGCTAAAGAATTTGTTAAAGAGGATTAAAAGTAAATCTTTAATTTTTTTTCAATATAATAACGAATAATAATATTCCATTTTTTTATAGTCAAATATATATGTTTAAATATTTTTTTATATATTCAAGTAGTAGTTAATAAATCGAATTTAGTTTTATTCAAAAACTTGAGTTAATGGGTATTTTTGTAACAATTCCTTAAAAGCTATTATTTTAATATATCATGTAAATTCTAGTTATTTTAGAATGGCGCACTGTCTTTTGTAGTTGTTCTTTCAAAAAACATTAATCAATTTTATTAATAATTGCCAACTTTTATTCATTTATGCTTACGAATTTTTATACTTAAACCTTAAAATTGAACATTTAATAATCTTTTCAAGATAATCTTTCTTACTATTTTATTTTTCATTCTTTCATATTCATCAATCATTAAAGCAGGTAATATATATCATTTTTTGTGATATATCGACATAAACAATGCATTTTATACAATTATTAGAGACAAGAGTGATTTATTAACATTAAATAATTTGTAATATGCATTATTAAGACCTGAATATTTACTTTATATTAGATTTTTTTGTCGAATATCATGCTATTAATTTTCCTAGCACATTGTAAATGTTAAAGGATCCTACACTTAGATATTAACCACATGATATATACCAATTTAACAAGTTAATGTTGCAAAAAATATCAATAGTTTCAAAGATAAATAATGTTTTAACTATAAAATTCTGTATGACTTCTATTCTCACATAATACACATGCATGTATATAAAAGATACTTGATGGAGGTGTGTACGTATTAGTTGATCAATCACCCTAATGTTAGCTACTATATTTGACATTTTTTAGAGGAATAAAAATTTATTTTTATAAAAATGTTTACAACTATAATATTTTTTACGATAAAAATTTAATTATTTTTTATGAAATGGTGTAAAAATGTTCAATGGCATTATTATCATCACAAACTAAGATACTCTAAAAATTAAAAATCAAATATTTTTTACTACTATTATTATAAATACGTAATTATCTCTTTTAAATTTGTTAATTTACCTGTATAATGGTTTTCTAGTAATATTGTATGTTTTGAAACTATAACAAGTCAGTATATGTTCACGTTTATAACAACAAATCATTTAAATTGATATTATACTTAATTTTGTAATCATTCTTTATTGAATACTTAAAAATGTATGTTAAAATAACGTTTTGTTCATTATTGTTTGAAATAAACCCAACTCTAAGAGAACAGAATCAATCATACATATGCTAGCGCTTGCGCTAACATTGAAGATGGTAAATTGGTTGTAATTTCATTTTATGTACATTTATTTTAATAAATTAAAGGAATCTACAATATGAAGCTTTTTGTCTAAAAGCACTAATATCCTTATTTCAAACTAAATTACCATTATTTTATATAATTCTCTGATATACAAGATCCACCCATTCTCAGAGTATAATTTGTTTATCCATAGAGCTCAAACTAGTTATATAATGATAACCCACATCATTATTGTTATTCAGGTATGAAAAGTAATAAACATACATATTTTAGCGCTAATTAATCTATAAAACACTTTGAAAGTTTAAAATAATGTTAAATTATCTAAAAGAAAATTTTAGTTACATAGTAGTCACTAATTTAGATTTACTACAATTAATAGAGTATACTGATAATTGTAACCATCATATATGCATGCCACAACTATCTTAATAGGTGCAGCATAAGATTTTTCTACATTTGGAGTTATTGAAGCATTTTTTATACCTGAAAATATTCATAGTCGTCATGTTAATAAGTACAAATGCATCAATAACAAGATATAGTCATATAATTATAAAAATTGCATCGTTCCCTGTAGCTATTCATATTTCTTTTGAAAATTAAGGCAATAATGAATTTAGGTCAATATATCATAGTGTTTGATTGTTAGTCAATGTGTGCACACAACAAGAAAGGGTTGAGGATAACAAAGTTTTAAATAGCACGTGATTCAATTTTTCACCATAAAACTACTTTACTTGAAGTAAAATTTTATTAAGTACATTTAAAAAAAGTTTATATGTTATTTTATCAAAGTAAATACCAATTATAACTTTCTAGTAGGTACATGTTAATAACGAGAATGTGCGCGCGCGCAAATAAATCTAATAATAAGAATGAACACACGTCACATTGGTATAAAGCTTTAGTTGAAAGTGTACAAACTGTTGTGTATTAAAAAGATAAGGATCATATAGTATTTTTTTAATAACAATGTATTTAATGTTTCTCTGAATGAAGTAAATCGATAGTGGTGACTACAGCGTGGTGAAATTTATGCCTCACAATAAACAAGGAAAGTCTACTACCTACTAATTTATTTGTCAATTGAGAGCTTAAATAATTGAAAATATTATACACTAATCTGAAAAAAGAGGTTCTACAAATTTAAACATTCATTATAATATTATATAGAAATAATGATATTTTTTAATATGAATTAATAAAAGAAATAAATTTAAAATAATTTAATACATACAATTATAATACTGATTAATGTTACCTGTTACTATTAAGCTTACAATTTTACAGGTACTGTCCTATAGAATAATAGATATAATCATTGAAAATTATTTTTTAAAATTTATATCATCAAATATTAAAAAAGAATATATAGCGAGAATAGTAATTTGGATGATCATTATGCCATTACAACATGGATTATGCACAATAAGAATGAATCTAAACATTAAGCACGATGTGTGTTGGCGCGAAATTATGATTATTGATCATTAATTTTTATGTTGATTTACCATCTAATTATTTATATCATATGTGTTCATTCATCCATTTTTTTCAACTTTTTTTATATTTATTCATAAATAGACAATAAAATAAATAGAAAAATAGCTAGCGGCATGAATCCCATCTTAATCTCATTGGACAAGTTTTTATAATATCTATTCTTTAATGAATGGGTCGGTGAATAAAAATATAAAAGGCATATTTCAATAACTTATTCATATATTTTAATGTGAATGATTGATTTTTTAATTCATGTTACCATATGTTTCTATTAGTTGTCAACCATTATTAGATTTCGTTTATTGTCATACGATCGGTAATTATCCTGCTGTTGATAGGTGACTTAGTTAAATCCTTGTTCTGGCGGGTAGTAGGTAAGTTCATTTGATTAGATCAAGAAATAAATATAATTATTATCTTCTACACATTTAATTTTTCATATATATATATATATATAGATATAGATTTTTGGTTGTATTTGGCTATTGATCACGATATTACTTTTGGTATTTGATTCATTACAGTAATTTACTACTATTTTATAATTATTAATTTACATTACATAAAACGTAAATATCAATATTATATTTTGTTATTATATTTGAAATCATATTTTCTGTTATATAGTTGTGATATATTTTTGTTAATAAAAACAATATTTGATTGATATTGTAGTTACCATGGCAATGTTATTAAATATATCATTTATTCATTCAAATTGATCATTTTTTAACCGCATTTGTTTTGTTATTATAAATTTAAAAAAAAATCACTTACCAATTCAATTTAAATTAGATATTGTATATTTTAGTTTAAATTTTTATACATATTTTGGTGAATAGTAGATAATAAATTATCTACTATAATATATTTATGAATAAAATTACCCATTAAAGATAAAAACAATCTTTATTATAAATATCTAATTTATTATTAATTAGGAAGAATAGAATTTCTTTGGTTGAAAATAAATCAAATATTATATATCATGTATATATTATTTATATTGATTTCAATGTATGCTAACTGTTTATTATAGATGTTTAATAGAGTATCTACAATTGTTTTGGTTAATCATACATATCTATAACTAAAATTTATTCAGTGATGCCTACTCGTACATATAAAAAAAGTAATTTAATATAATGAGTACTATTTGATATAACATTTTTTGCATTAATTTATAGCAAATAATTCTTCTGAAAGTATTTTAAATGCTAAAAAGTAAGTTTTTTACATTTATATTATGTGATTAATTAAAAAATAATATAAATATATATGTATTTATTATTAAAAAAAATATTAATAATACCATTTATTGATATAATTATTGGAAAAATATTATTTATTTCATTTTACTAATAACTTATGGTGTTAAAAACAGTTTTATCAATCTCTTTTAATTGTATATTTTTAAATGACATAGGCATTTCAATCCATACACATATTCTCTTGATGTAGTTTTGTTGACTGATTAATAACATTAAAATAATTTACATATTTATAAATTTATATTTTAAATAATGGCAAGTATGTAAAGCTTATTTTAAGTTTCTTTAAGGCATTAACTATCTTACGTAGTCGTTACCTATCTATGTATGCTAATATGAGTGAAATTATAGTCAATTAAAATACATCATTTATATTTTTTATATGAAATTGTTGAACAAAGTTATTAATTGATCAATATTTTATACTAAAAATAGTGTCATTGTACCAATTTATTGAATTTTTTGTCTTAAAATGATAGTAGAATATAAATTATATACACATACCTTTTTTGGATATGTATAATAATGCCTATTATAGTGATTGGGAGCTTATTAATGATTTTGATCATTTGATTGATAAAAAATCTTTATTCACTTCCAATAGCCACACCAATTTTTCTCAAAACAATTCTAATTCGGATCTTAAAAAACATATAAAGAATAAATTTTCTGGCTCATCAACTGAATATTTTGGTCCAAAAAAATTCCCAATTTTGTTACCATTAACGCCTAATAAACGCAACAATATTCAATCACCAGAGTCCATCCTTATGTCACCACAGCAAGATCTTTCAGGTTTGATATAGCATATATTTTTCATATTATAAACATTATTTTTTAATATTTTAAAGATTTATGTCAAAAAATTTTTGAAAAAAATGAAATTGACGATATTCATAGTCCATTATCAAATATAACTAATCATAATTCCAGTAAATTTGGTGTTAATGAAATTACTCCTAATAAAAAACACCTTCAAATAAGAAAAAGACTTTCCGATCTTATTGATCATACCAATGAAAATAGTATACAAACATTTGATTTGTTTGATGCTGAGAATGAAGAATCCCAACAAAATACTAATTGGCACATTAATAACTCCAACCGACATTCCGACTTCTCCGATCCAATATCAGTATCCACATCATATAAAACTACTTCCATGAGTTCCTATATTCAAAATTTACCCATAGAATGGACAAATTCATCCATATTACAAATATCATCAGATGAAGTTTTCACCGATACATCAAATCCTCCCTTATCACCTAAAAATCTACCGTCCAATAACAACCATCCTAATGATTTCGTTAATGTTCGCTCAAAACTTTTACAATTGCAACAAAAAAACCCGTCACTTAAGCGTGATTGCATTTCTTTTAACAAAAATGATGATGATGTTTCATTATGGTTGGCTAATGCAACAAAAAAAGTTCACAATTGTATGTATTATTAAAAATCATTTAATTATTTTTAGCTTAAAATATGTGATCGATCATATAGCAGTGTTTGTGGCGGCGATTCATTGCTACATCAATATAAAAATAATAG